>SSNR01000249.1:810563-829897 GCA_006937965.1 Callopanchax toddi | reverse complement strand
CGCATTCCTATGAGGAACCAGAGCTGGGAGACCTGGGGACGGACTGTCCAATCTCTGGGGCAGAAGTCGCTGAGGTAGTCAAAAAACTACGCAGTGGCGGAGCCCCGGGGGTGGATGAGATCCGACCTGGGTATCTCAAAGCTATGGATGTGGTAGGACTGTCGTGGTTGACACGTCTCTGCAACATTGCGTGGTCATCGGGGGCAGTTCCTGTTGAGTGGCAGACCGGGGTGGTGGTTCCCATTTTTAAGAAGGGGGACCAGAGGGTGTGTTCCAACTATAGGGGGATCACACTCCTCAGCCTCCCTGGAAAGGTCTACTCCAGGGTACTGGAGAAGAGGGTCCGGTCGATAGTTGAACCTCAGATAGAAGAGGAGCAATGTGGTTTTCATCCTGGTCGTGGAACTGCGGACCAGCTCTTTACCCTCGCTAGGGTGATGGAGGGGTCATGGGAGTTTGCCCAACCAATCCACATGTGTTTTGTGGATTTGGAGAAGGCTTATGACCGTGTCCCCAGGGACACCCTGTGGGGGACGCTCCAGGAGTACGGGGTGGATGGTCTTTTGTTAAGGGCCATTCAGTCCCTGTACCAGAGGAGTGTGAGTTTGGTTCGCATAGCTGGCAGTAAGTCGGACCTGTTCCCAGTGAGGGTTGGACTCCGCCAGGGCTGCCCTTTGTCACCGGTCCTGTTCATAACCTTTATGGACAGGATTTCTATGCGCAGCCATGGTGTGGAGGGTGTCGAGTTTGGTGACAGGAAAATCTCGTCTCTGCTTTTCACAGATGATGTGGTCCTCCTAGCTTCATCAGTCTCTGACCTACAGCTCTTGCTGGGGAGGTTCGCAGCTGAGTGTGAAGCGGCTGGGATGAGGATCAGCACCTCCAAGTCTGAGGCCATGGTTCTTGGTCGGAAAAGGGTGGCTTGCCAACTCCAGGTCGGGAGAGAGGTCCTGCCTCAAGTGGAGGAGTTCAAGTATCTCGGGGTCTTGTTCACGAGTGAGGGAAGGAGGGAGCGGGAGATCGACAGGCGGATTGGGGCAGCGTCTGCAGTGATGCGGACGCTGAACCGGTCTGTTGTGGTGAAGAAGGAGCTGAGCCGGAAAGCAAGGCTCTCGATTTACCGATCGATCTACCTCCCAATCCTCACCTATGGTCATGAGCTTTGGGTAATGACTGAAAGAACGAGATCGCGGATACAAGCGGCCGAAATGAGTTTTCTCCGCAGGGTGGCCGGGCTCAGCCTTAGGGACAGGGTGAGGAGCTCGGACATTCGGGAGAGACTCGGAGTAGAACCGCTGCTCCTCCATGTCGAAAGGAGCCAGCTGAGGTGGTTCGGGCATCTTGTCAGGATGCCCCCTGGACGCCTCCCCAGGGAGGTGTTTCAGGCATGTCCTGCCGGCAGGAGGCCCCCGGGTCGACCCAGGACACGCTGGAGAAAATATATCTCTGGTTTGGCCCTGGAGCGCCTTGGGATCCTGCCGGAGGAGCTGGTAGAAGTGGCTGGGGAGAAGACCGTCTGGAGCTCCCTAATTGGGATGCTGCCCCCGCGACCCGGACCCGGATAAGCGGAAGAAGACGAGACGAGACGAGACTTTTTAAAAATTGTATTCGTGAACAAGAAAAACTTTATATTAAACGTTTCCTCATGAGACTGCAGTGCATGTTTGCATGAGTGTGTTCAGGAGTCAGGATGTATTAGACTTTGTTTATCAGCCGGTTCCAGACCATTTGGCATTGCGCTGGGCTGCCGATGATTTTGGGCCGGTCTGGACCGTAACGGGCTGTCCACGTTGTGGGACAAACGCTGCAGGTTAATGACAGAAGGTAAGTTCAGGACAGCAGCTGCTCCTCAGCCTTTAATGATAGGAGAGGCAGGACGAGACAGGCTGGTCCTGCTCGAGGGTCAGAAACATGAGGCTCGCAGGCTGAATCCGGCCCGTGAGTACCCCTGGTATAAGGTATGTATTGTGACCCAACTGTTTTTCCACATTTTTCTAGATACCTGATCATATCAGCTTTCTTACCTTCTTTTCTCTGTCTCCTTTCACTTTTTAAAGGTTGTCATAAAATTTTTTGTTGTGCTGTTTATTCATGTGGTGAATAGAATAGAATAGAGTAGAACAGAATAGAATAACCCTTTATCGTCCCTCAGTGAGGAAGTTCAGGTGCACCAGCAGCAAAGTGATGAAAGTCAAGAACAAACATTCACAAGGATAACATATATAAAAATAGAAAATAAGAATAGAGACTGTATAATTAATTTACAGCACACTATTATATAAATAATAATACTGCCCAATTATAAACTCCACTCTGCAGAAGAGGACCAGCTGATGGACATGTCTTCTGACTCCACCCTGAGGCTTATATCAGATACTGTTCTGGTTGGGTGTGGTAGGAGAGTATCCACTCAATGGACAGAAAGCTGTGAACATTCTTACACCCTTTGCAACATTCTATGACTGTGAGAACGGCTTTTTGCACTAAAAATAAAGCACAGAACCCAGCTTAACATTGAAGAGTTAAGAGCAGCAATATCACGTTTGAGGCCCATATTTGAAAGGATATGTAGAAAGGGCTCACTGCAGCCTTTAATTAGACTGAACAGACTCCTCTCCTTAAAATTTTCAAAATGTCTTTTTTATTTTGTTCTAGGAGATTTACTGTGCATCTGGGAGAGGTGATGACAGCATTCTCCTTTTGTACCAAAAATGAGAATCATATAAAAGAGAAAAATGCTTTGTGAAGGTTATTTCTGTTTCATATAAAATGCTCAAACTGGTGTAGCTGACAGTTTGAAATATTTCAGGATTCAAGGCTTTTTTATCATCTTCTGGATAGACAAAATACTCAGGGAAAGTAATGGAAATGTTTAGCACTTTTATTCTCTTCTGAGAAGCTAAAAATAAGCAATAATGTAGCAAATTGTGGCCAAAAAATAACAGCTTTTTTGTATTAATTTTGCTTGTTTTTCAGTCGGCGAGAGGATAATGGACTCGATGCTGTGTTTGATCAAATCGAGGAGGTGGTCCTGGCAGCACAAGGGCTTCAGGAGATGTCAACTACAATCAAGGAGCTGACAGAGCTAACCCTTCATGAAATGTTTTATAGGACAAACATTTATATTTACAAACATAACTTATAAAATCTGTTGATTCAAACAATTTCATTAGTTGCACATGGAAAATTGAAAGCAACACAATTTTTTGCCATAAATGATGCAATTAAAATAGATCTCCTGACTACTGAAGCTGCTAGTATGGTCTGCAGGTGATCAAAGTTTTAATGATGATAGGGAGACAGACACTCCCAGTCATTATGTATTCAGTCTACACGTTTGCTTTCTCATAACTTCATAAAATGTTGATCAGTTGTTAATTTAATTTCACATGTGCAACAGTCACATGATAATCATTGTCTGCCTACACTGCATTATTTTAAGCTTCATACCTGATGCCGGAATTCATGGTATGGCTGATGTAGCTCTCTCAGGATTCTTCCAACTTGACCTTCTCATGCCTGCAGCCCCATTGATGACAGATCCAGTCATGAACTTCCGGCCATACGATGGTCCCGTTTGTCACAGAATTATACATTTAATGTCACTCTTAGCTAAATAAACAGTGGAAATCTGAATATGAACTCACTTCGTATATCAATTTTGCCAAAACCATCACTAGTCTGACGGTTGTCCTTTTCTCTTCAGATCATGTCAAGAACAGAATCCTCTGACGCTCATTTCCGAGCACGGTAGTATATTCATCTGCTGCAGCGTAATAAGCCCGTAACCAAATAGGTATGTGGTTTCAGTTTATAATTTAAAATGTGTTGTTTTGCACTCTATTTCATGTTGGATAGTTAGAAGTTATTTAAATATTTAACATTTGACATAATGTTGGTTTGTTTACTGAACAATAATTTTTCTTTTCTGCATGCCTTTTTTAGCTGCACACGGTGCAGGGTGATGACATAATCAATGTGCAAATTAGCAAGTGACGTCATCTGGCGACTTTCTGGGTTAGGCTACTTTTGTCAGAGGCAGTGGGCAACACTGCCCCCAGCCCTCTGTGTTCAGTTTTGATTTAGTTTTGTCCCCTGTGTTCCTGTTCATGTGAAAACATGTTCAGTTGTCTCTGTTTTCATGTTTCTGCTCTTTGTGATTCAGTCTGAATATTGTCCTGATCTCTGTGTTAGTTTTTGTCCTACGTGTACATGTTAGGTTAGAGTTCAGTTTCAGGAACCTTGTCTTGTTATCTTAGTTTCATCTTTATTTATGCTCTTGTGTTTATCTGTGTGTTTTTTTGTGTGTGTATGTTTGTCTTTCATGTTAGATTTAACATGTTATATACTAGGTCCTGTGTAGTCTGGTAAACCAGACTCAACGGTTGTCAATCAAACGGTTTTCACATGCTATTGGATAGCGCTAGAGCCATTTAGCATCAACCGGAACCAGCTGGTATATTAAACTTTACCGTTTCTCGTTGGCAAAGCGGCCAATAAATACTCTTTCAAAATAAAAGACTTAAGTGCCTCTATCTGTTCACGTCTTAAAGAAAAGCTCAAATCTAAATCATCCAAAGTTGATAATAAAGACGTTTCAAACAAACGCGGTTCCCATACTGCCGCCATGTTGTTTAAATTCAGAGTTGAAGCGCTGACGTCATCGACTAATCCCGCCCTCCAACCCGTTTAAGCGTTGTGATTGGCCCGGTACGAGACTGACCGGACCAATCAGGGGGCTGCAGAGGATCCAATGAGCGTGGCTAGACCAAATTCTGCAGAGCAGAAATGACGGTCTCTAGTTTACTAGGCTAGGTCCTGTGTGTTTGTTGGACCACATTTAGTTGAATGTCGGTGTTTGTGTTTTGGCTGTGCTTATTTGTGTTTCTCTGTCATGCCCTGTCCCGGCTCTCCTCCTCCTGCCACTCTGATCCCCCTCATGCACTGATTTCCCTCAGCTGTTTCTTGTTCCCCTGTGTTCAATTGGTTCAGGTTTGTCTGCTCCTCCCCTGCATTGTCTTATGTTTCTCCTTTATTGCTCCCTCTTGTGCCCATGACTCGATATTTAAATCACTTTATATTAAACAGGTGTAATCTTTGATGCCTCTAGATTAGCGTTGTGCCATTACAACTCAAAATACGCTGTAATTATTTCCTAATGAGCAACTCAGAGATCAGAAGAATGCGCCGCCTTCCGGTTCTGCTGGATTTCTCCTTATTTGGCAGCCTGACACTTCTGCTGCAGTAGGGGGCAGTGCCGTCGCGTGAAAGTGAAACGAAACTGAAACTAAACACTACACGGTCTATGGTCAATGGCGGCGGCAGCACTGGCGTTCTCCTCGCTCCAGTTGTCGTGAACGTGCTTGTGGGAGGAGAATTTACCATATAAGCAAGTCCGGATCACTATGACCTCATAGCGGGCTGGAGTGAAAAAAACGGTTTGAAACCTGGGTCTGAAATCTTGAAGAGCTTCTCACTAGCTGTACTAGGAGACAGATGGACGCCGTTTTTTGCTCTTTCTGGCAGGTTTAAGCAACAGGTTCAACTCAACGTTGCAACATGATAGATGAGTCAGAAAACACGGAAAACGATGTCATGGGCACTTTAAAGCCCCCCTCGTCCTTGCATTCTCTATCGCATCCTCTTGTTCTTACCTGTTTGCTAGGGATTAGCGAGTACAGCAATATCTGTATCTGTTCAACCATCTAAATTGGAAATTAAATCTGTATCCGTAGCTGTACTCTGAGTGGGCGGGGTCTGTAGATTTTGTTTATAATAATCAGTCCAGTATAACTGTATGCCAGTCATTTATTAGCAGTCGAACTCCACATGTACAAAACAGACCGGACCCGGATCCAGGGGAAGAGCGAGAGCAAGAGAATGTCCCTAGGCTCTTATAGTACCACAGGGACACCTATTGGATACACATAACAGATATCTACATCCCCCTTTTTAAGTTTCTTGACCTTCAGGCAAAATAGAATTAAACAGTATCTCGATTAAGATAAAAACTTATCAGGTTACAGGTGACAAAATCAAAATTTAACTTTTCAAATGAAATACACTGCTGTTATTACGATAATAACTTTGCAAAACATCATGAAAATAAAGCATATTTTCAAAATAATGCAAAATACAGCATCTTTGTGTTTTAATTCAAATATTTCTAGTTTGGTTTGGACACTCTGCCAGATCTGGTTGTCCTCAAAACCTGCTTGAGATTTCTTTGGTGAGAACATCTCACTCACACTTACTCTGTCTTTGAGCACTTGCTCACACTGCTTCGTGTGAAGCTGTGGCTGGCTGAATTGAGCTTGAGTGTGAACCTTGTCATGTTTGATAGTTTGTGCCTTTTCAGGTTGTTTATCCGCTTGTTGAGATGTTTTCAGTTCATCTGGTGCTGTTGAAAGTTTTTCGGGCTGTGGCTCCTTTACAGGCAGGAGGTGTTGTCTGTTGCGCCTGTATTCTTTCCCATCTGACTCTACCATACAGGAACGAGGTTCAGCACAAATTCTGCGAACAACTCCCATCTTGTCATGTCCTTTTTGTGTTTGTAGTCTCACCACTTGGTTTTGTGTTAGTGGGCTGAGGGGCTTGCTGGTTTTGTTGTAGTGTCGTTTTTGAGAAATACGCTTTTTTGTGAGTTGGATCTTGATAGTGGTTGTCACTTTTGCCGCTGGCTTTAACATTGTCTTACACACAGGAAGAGTTGACCGTGTTCGCCTTGATAACAGTCTCTGCTGGTGAGCCAAGAATGTTGTCACGCGGGGTGTTCCGTAGATGTAACAGATTCAAATAGAAATCAGTACCATCCCTCTTTGTTGTTTCAAGGAGTCTTTTAGCACTCCTGACCGCTCTCTCACTGAGTTCATTCGACTGAGGAAACTCAGGGCTGCTTGTGACATGTTCCCTTTTTTTGTTTGTTTGTTTTTTTTTTACCCCGTGTCCTGTCCAGCTGTGGAGCAAACAGAAGAGATATCTGAGTGTCAGGAATAAGCCCATCAGTGTTGCTGTTTCAGGTGAGACGTTACAGCCATTGCCATAATGCTCCTCCTGACTTGCGTTTAAATATAACCCCCAAAAACTTTATTAGAATATTTTTATGGTTGATTTGAATCCCAATGGACACGGAGCCTGAAAGGGAAGGGAAGGGTACAGAAAGAAGGGTGGGGGAGAAATTGAACAGAAAAAGAAGCAATTTCTGCTTCAAGATGTTCAAGGTGTGGCCAAGCCTTTGCTGTGAGTTTACGTGTGAAAGTTGGGGGTAAACTGATTGTTTTGCTTGAGTAGAAGCCACAAGAACTTGTAGATCTTTTAATCTTTGGACTGGACCACTGTAGCCCTTGATTTCTCGGTAGACAACTCTAGCTTGACTGGTTCTTTAGTGGTTTCTAGAACGTCTACAGCTTCTCTGAAAACAAAGGTTGTATCACTTTGTGAGTCCAATAAAGCGTACATAAGGACTTCTTTTGTGGGTTGTTTTGAAGATGAAAGCCAAACAGGAATTATTGCTGTTTGCATGTTAACTTGTTGACGTATGACTCTATTTGTTGTAGCTGTGGTTGTTGCTTCTTGGGTTTCAGTGTGACTTTTTTGGCTTGGTCTTTTTTTAATAGAGTCTGTCTTGTCTTTGTGGTGTTTTCTGTTCTTCTTTACTATGCTCATCATGTAGGCAGGTAGGATGTCTTTTATTGCACTTCTCACAGACACTTCTGTTGTTACAACCCTTTGAGAGATGACCAGGCTTAAGACAGCCAAAGCATAACTTTTCTGTTTGAACACATTTTGACTCTGTCTGTCAAACAGTTTTCCAGAAAACTCCTGCATTTCTAAAGAGCGTGTTTGGGTTTCTTATAGAAAATATATGTGAAAGCTGTCTTCTCTTGTGAAGTTGTAGTTAGCGTTTTAGCTCCTAAGCTTCTTTGTCTTACAGGTTTCGACCAATGTCAGATTCACCTTGCTTCAATGATTGCAGTGATGTAACAGGGTTACAAGCAATCTTTGCTTCTCTGGTTATGAATGAAACAAACTGGCTGAAGGTAGGAAAGCTGTTGGTCTCTTCTTCAATTTCAACAACCTTACGATTCCAGCTAGCTGTGAGCCAATCTGGTAACTTGGAAAGGATCTTTCTGTTCTCATTGCAGTCGTTTAAGATGACTTGATAATGACTTGATATGAGCCATGGCTGCTTCACAGCTATGTAGAAAATCTGCAGTTTCTAAGCTCAATACTGTCCTTTGATGTAATCTTGGGCCAAGCTGGAAGCTTATCTCTGTAGGCCTTTGCAATTGAGAATGGGTTCCCGTATCTTTCATCAAGTATTTTCCATGCAGCAGCATAAGCGGACTCAGCAGGAAATATCCATCCAGTGCACTTCTTGTTTGTACACTTTTGTATTGGCAAACGTAAAATATTTTCTCATTTTCTGGAATGTTCTTTTGGTCAATGTGAGTGTGGAATGAGAGCTTCCAATCACTGTATTTTAATGGATCTCCAATAAAGACTGAAGGTTCAGGTACAGGTATTCTACTAGCATGTAATGCACTTGCTAGCGTCTTGACAGGGTCTGCTGTACCATCCTGGTTACAACTTGTGGGATAGTATCCTTGTGCAGTGTGGGAACACTTACATGTTCAAGGGCTTTATTTTCTCTAACAGGTTTTGTTGTGCCCACTTTGTGCTCCTCTGTTACACTCATTTGGTCATGCACTTGCACTCTTGCTTGAGCTGCACGTAGAGCTGCATGTAGATTTCAACCTTCTTTTCTTTTCCTCAATTGTTCTTTGCAGTGTTGCATATTCATCCTCTTGTTTAGCTATAACTTTTTCTTAATTCTCTTCTCTTTGCATTCTCAGCTTAACTTCCTCTGCTTCTCTTTCTAAACGAAGTCTTTTAAGCTGCGCGTCTTGCTCAGCTGCTTTTCTTCTTACTTCAGCTTCAAGTTTTTCAGTCTCTATCTGTTCAATTTCTTGTTGTTCTAAAACTTTTAGAATAGCTTGGCTTGCAGCTGCTTCAGCCATGGCTTTTTGGTTATTTTACAGAGGATTTACTGGAATGATCAGAGATACGTGACTTACAGACAGTTGACTCAAGGAGGGAACCTACAGCTGGCCAATCTTCCTCCTCTTCCAGAGCCTTTCCATCAATATAACTTGTTGCTTTGGATACAATAAACTTGGAGATTTGCACACAAATATCTACTTTGTGTGTAAAACCTGTTTCTGGATGCTGCCTTCCTTCCTCTGAGAGAGCGGCTATGGCTAAAAATTGCTTGCAGTGTCTGCACTGCATGTCGCATCCACACAAAGGGAGTTCTCCTCCCCCCCCCCCATACACACACACAAACACACACAGGCTCACTCCCACAGTTCAGCATCTCCGCTCTCACGACTCATAAATCGAGCAGACTGACGTTCCTCAGAGGAAGCGTTCCTCTCCGTCGTCTGAAGGGTGGATTTGATGAACAGCTCCACTGAGAGGTGAGTCTGATTTCATGTTTACCTTCATCCTCTGATCTTTGTCCTATTTCTATAATTGTTCGTGTCATCATAGATGATCTAAATGCTAAATCTCACTACAACTAAACACTGGTGTTCAACTACAACTACATACAAACTGTGGTTTTACTCTGACGTTTATGTTATTATATTTATTTCATGATTTGTTCCTTGAATACACAATGGCACGTCTGGAAACTTTTGATAGGAATGTTTTTGTCACATTTTGAGGTGTGAGGATACCAAAAAAAGGAATGAAGCAAAGACTGAACTCAGAATACTTTAATAAAGACAAGGCAGCAAAAACACAAGACCACTTAGAAACCTGGGAATGGTAGCAGTGTGGCTGACAGACTGAATGAACAGCAGCAGTGTGGTCTGGGTCAGGTGATTAGTGTAAAGCTGAGCAGGCTGGCTGATTACCTGGATGAAGAGCAGGTGTGCAGAGGATTAAACAAATGGGACACAAATCAAGACAGTTTGAGCAGAATTTCTGTCTGTTTTTGACTCATTAACTGGATTTATACTAGGGATGAGCCGAATACTCGTGTCAGATGAGTATCCGGTACGGATAATGCATTTTTGACAAGTCCAAGCCGGATCCAAATAAAACGCATCATTATTCGTGCTCGTGCTGAAGGAAATCATCAACTGACTGTGTTCACGCTCTGTGAATGGCCAGTCACACAGAGCGCCTGCACCCGATTTTCTCAGAGGAGGAGGAGGCGGCGGGGAGGGCATTCATCAGGCCCAAAAGTAACCCGCTCCGGCTCCACCACCCGGACCTCTCCCTTGCCCCATAACTGCTAGCTCTGCTTGGTCAGAACAGCTGTGTACGCGCAGTCCTCCAGGAGCGGTGTGGAAACTGAGGAAAAAACTGCTGGTCTGGCAGCGGTTCTTCCCAGTGTGAGGGTAGGAGCAGAGGGAAAGTCCGCTTAGGAGTTTCAGTCCTGACAGGATGCGTTCTCCCAGTGAGTGAGTAGTTCGGCGAGGAGGAGAAGGAGGCTCTGCGTGCTGGACCTGGACGCTCTGGTGAACCCGATTGTTTCCTGGTGGACCAACGACAGTCCAGACTTTTTAAAATTCATACTTTGATCTGCCTGGTCCATAAAACCAGTAGATCAGCGGGTCCGCTGACACTGGGTTGGATCATCAACATTTTGGTTTGTTCCTCCTGCGTGATGATGCGCATTTGGCAAATAAGTGCATAAAAACCCCTCAGCATAACTGGTTTTTAACGGTCTGAGAGACCCATTGGTTTTCAATGTCTCCTCCTCTCTTTGGCTGAAGGACGAAGGTCTCGTTATCTGTCACCTGTCTGGTGAACTCAGCCGTGCTCGCGCGCCTGTCATTCATAAAGTGAATGGGAGCACGCACCGTCCAAACGGCGTTTCCCAGCTGCGTGACTGACAGCTGGGAACTGACAGCTGACAGCTTAAAATTCAACAGATGATCAACACTAAAACACATTTATCTGTCAGTGACTTTATCAGATTCGTCTTTACAGTTGTTTTCAGAGACTCACATTAATTCTAATGTTTAAAAAGACCCACAAGTAGTTTAACTAAAACATGACAGATTTTTACAAGGTACAAGGAGAAAGAAGGTCTCATAGAATGTGCCTAAACTCAAAATGTGTTATTTATGTCTTAATTGTGATAACCCATGTGCCATGTTTTGTTAATATGTTGTAAGTCCTTTTTCTTCGGGAGAGGACTACATTAACTAATTATTAGTTATTAGATGTCGAGAAGGGGGTGATGCTTCTTCCTACTCCCTTTTGAACATGTGTAAAAAAAAGAAAGAAAAAATTCTGAATGGCAGTCATGTCATTGACAATCACTATTGTTATTATGATGGAGATTAGTAGTTGTTTTGTTATATGTAGGTATACATTTTTTTTCGTCTTCTTTTTTTCTCCGTTACGTATATGTGTGTATGTGTATACAATCTACAGTATTCTACTACACTGTTTCATGGACGCATGTTCAAATAAACCAAACCAAACCAAACCAAGCCCTGCATGCTGTAACATGGATAATAAAATAAACAGGAGAGAAATAAAGACATTTTAAGGCAGATTTAATTCATTACAGATAAACTGGATGCTACAATCACTTTTTGACAGGTGAAAAAATCTGTTTGAAGTTATTTGATGTGGAAAAAAAAAGACAGTTAATCAGGTCACCTGTAAACTAAATCTAATCCTTTATTGTCAGGTGACCAGATGAGAAGGTTTCTACAGTAAAACTATTAAAACAGGGTGAGCCTTAGTAAATGTGTCAATGTGTTAAAAATGTTTGATTGGACCAAATTCAACCAGCTGACATTATCAAACATCAATGAGCTCAGAGTTCATCTGGTCTGGTGAATGTTGGGGGGGTTTGTGACTCTGGCCTGGGAGGTTCTGACAGGTGTTAGTATTTTTTGTTAGGCTGGTAACTAACCCCCCCTCCCACCATGGTGTGCCTTGTTATATTTTTCAATAACAAAGTGTACCTTGGCTCAAAAAAGGCTGAAAAACACTGCCTTTAATATTGTGATCAAAAACATTGAATCTTAATTCTGAGGCTGCTCTGTAAATAGTTTTCAAATAAACAATACAAATAGCTAATTCTGATCAATCAATATCAATTTCAGACTTAAAATTATGTACAGATTTAAGCCACACCCACTTCAGGGCAAACCACGCCACTTCCGGTTAACGGACCGCCCGCTTCCGGTTTAGGCACCACCCACTCCGAGTACAGATACGGATACAGATAATGTAAGTGGTTGAACAGATACAGATAATGCGGTACTCACTCATCCCTAATTTATACATCAGTGTGTTTTATGACTGCTACTCTAGGAAGAGTCATTTTTAAACTTTGCACACTAATGAGCAGTGTCTAAAGTCTAGTTTATACTTCTCCGTCTGCGTCGGTACGGAGACACGCAACACCATTATCCGTCGACGCAAGAGCTCTCTGACAGGCCTGCAAGGACTTACTAAAAGTCTCTAGTGTGACATTTTGATGTCAGCTGACTCTGGAGAATCCACTGTCATGGTTCTCCTGGATCTTTCCTCAGCATTTGACACCGTAGACCACAGTATTCTAATTAACAGGCTTCATGATACTGTTGGTGTTTCTGGTGTAGCCCTAGAGTGGTTCAAGTCCTACCTTTCAGGTAGAACGTTTAGTGTCTTTGCGAACCAGATCATGTCTGACTCCCAGAACCTGACCTGTAGGGTACCACAGGGCTCAGTGCTGGGCCCTATCCTGTTCATTTTGTATATTTTCCCCCTAGGCCAAATGGTCAGACAGTTTGCTGATGTGTCTTATCATTTTTATGCTGATGATATGTACTGCTCATTTAAACCGTCTGAATATTTTAAGTTGTCTTCACTGTTAAAATGTTTTAACGACGTCAAACAGTGGCTCTGTGACAACTATTTGCAGTTGAACTCTGATAAGACTCAATCATTAATTTTTGCTCCAGACAACCAAAAGAGTGATATTAAGCAGCACCTTGGTTTTTTTGGCTGCTTCTGTTAAACCAAACATCAGAAACCTTGGTATCATTCTAGATTCTGCCATGCCATTAGAGGAACATTCACGAACATTAATCCGTAACTGCTTTTTTCAATTGAGAAATATCTCTAAGATCAGAACGCTAGTGTCAAAAGCAGAACTAGAGATGATTATTCATGCTTTTATTTCATCTCGCCTTGATTACGGTAACAGCCTTTTTACATGTCTGAACAAGAAAGATCTGTCTCGCCTCCAGTCAGTTCAGAATGCTGCTGCAAGGCTTTTAACCAACACACAAAAGAGTCAGCACATTACTCCAGTTTTAAGATCCCTGCACTGGTTACCAGTGCATTTTTGAATTCATTTTAAACTTTTAGTTTTTACTTTTTTAGTAAAGTTTTTACCATGCGTGGTCAGGTCCCTGTTTATATTTCAGACCGTTTAAAACCCTACAGTCCTCCTCGTAGTCTGAGGTCTGCTAGTCAGAGGCTGTTGGAGGTTCCTAGATCACATTTTAAGTCCAGGGGAGATAAATCTTTTAAAGTAGTGGCTCCAAAATTATGGAATGCTTTACCTCCTTCAATGCGTAGCCTGAATTCTGTTGACTCTTTTAGGAAACAGTTGAAAACTCATTTATTCAGGCTCGCTTTTAACTGATTTTAGGTTGCATGATGTTTTTGTTTTATCATGTTTTTATTTTGCGTTTTATCATGTTCTTATCAAGTTTTTATTTTTGTGTTTTATTATGTTCTTATCAAGTTTTATCCTTTGTGTTTTTATAATTGTTTTCATTGTAAAGCACTTTGTGGCCATTGGCCTGAGAAAGGTGCTATATAAATAAAGTTACTATTATTATTATTATTAAGGACGGACAGAGTCGAGCTCACTTTTCTAACCATACGTCGAACGAGACGGAGAGCGCACGTCTCTGATTGGTCGGCTCAACACCCCGTGATCATTTCCGGCTTGACGCTGGTATCAACAGAGTAGTAATAGTAGAATCTCAGGGAAGCAGATATGGATCAGGTCGAAAAACATCTGGCAGACGAAGTACAACATTTATATAATCCATCAGTGTCCCTCACAGGTTGAACAAGAGCTGCATATTTGCTCGTCATCTGCCTCGTCCTCATCAGACGGACATTCAACACACGCCGTCGTCTCCTTCACTAACGTTTATTTGTTCCTCGAGATCAATCTGTTCAAAAAGCTGAAGTAAACAAACTTTGGTCGACCGGAGGCATTACTGCAGAAAAGTTATGCTCCCTCTGCTGTCTTGGAGAATTGCTTCACAACACTGGCTAGTTTATACTTCTCCGACAGCACGTTTGAGCTCACACGCACACGTATTGACGGACATGTTTTTGATTTTCACTTCTCCAGTAATGGCAGGGTCTTTGCCAGTTTGCTGTGGTTGTGTTCTGCAGTGAAATGTGTGGAAATGATTCCAAAGATAAAATTTGAATCAGATAGAGCCTCCTGGTGAGCTGTATAGCTCCATAGGAACACCAGGAGCAGGTATATGCTGCAGCTGAACCAGCTCCTGTTCAGTCAGACTGGTCAGTGTCTGGTCAACAAACTCTGGAAGTTATGTGTTTCAGTCACAGTCACCTCTTAGCTGGTGACTTCTCAGAGCTGTTCTGCATCAAATCTGACCAAATGGATCAGATTCATTTCAATCAGGAGGAGGGAAAGCCCATTAGATCAAGCTGATTCCACACCTATTGTACATGACATGCCCCGTTTTTCTATATAATTGTCACTATAATAACTGTGGAAGAACCATCATTTTCTCTAAAATGATTAATCTCCACATGAGGCAATGCTGCTGCAGCTACAAGCCTCTCTCAGTGTGACTTGAGGGCCTGCTGGGTATTCTCTAATTCAAATCTGGCTTATGACAAACACATTTACCATCCATCAGAAAAACAAAGCACCTTCATTTGTAAAAAGCTCTGAGGTCTGCTAATGGTTTAGAATAAAACAACATTTTTTCTGCTTCCTGTATGTCTTCACAATTACAATCTCCATAGTGATTCAACAGGAGGCAGCTGGAGAACAGCTGACTGTATTAGTCAGGCAGAACTCAGCTCTCAATGCAGGGGCAGACAATTAAAAGGTAAGCCATTTAACACGTGTGATACTTTTAAGTGCTCATTTTTTATATGTGGGAGCCCGGCCCTCAGCATTTACAGCATGTTTGATGTTTCAGGACTGCAACGTAAAGCAGAGGTTTATTATGTTACCAAAACTGATTTTATATTATAAAATTGTCATGTGCTGTAGGTCTGTGCTGCTAAAATTAAACTATTCATTTTTTCATCTACTAAAAAACTTTTAGTTTCCTGATGGTTGAATCATTAGAATGCACCTGAAATGTTCTGCTCTAAGCCGCCCAGATTCAAATTCTGGCTGCCTTTACAAGTCCTCTCCTTATATGCCCTGTCTCTCTACCATCAACCGTCCATAAAACCACTTCAAACTGATATTAAAACATGAATAAATGTTATGTAAAGTCCAAACCAGCAACTAAAGTTGCTAAAATACATCCCATCCTACCCAGAAGTCCATCCTGCCACTACAGGATGTGTGGTCATATACAACCCCTATAAAACATTTTAACCCCTTGGATGTTTTACCTTTTATTGTTTTTATAAACTAATAACAAGCAACATTATTTGGCTTCTTTTTACCAAAAATTTTAACCTTTAATGTCAAAGTGAAAACTGATTTCTACAAAATAATGACAATTAAATACAAATTTATAACATAAAATAAGTGACTGCACTAATATTCACCCACTGATCAACAGAGGTTCAGAGGTGATTAGTCTCGTGATTAGAATGGAGGTCACCTGAGGTCAGTGACTGTGTCTCAATAGTATATATTTTTTCGGTACTAAGTTTCGGTACCCAGCCCTACATACAGCACACATTTTAGGACCCAGATATCAAAATTCAAGACTTTTTCAAGTCTTTCTAAGGTATTATTTCCAAATTCATAAATTCAATGTTTTTAAGACTTTAAGATCCAGCGGGAACCCTGATTGAGTTACCATACAGGAAGTAGACTAGTGAGAGAGTTCACCAGGACACCATGGCCCTGTCCCAAAATCCACACTGCAGCCTGCAGTCCTCCACAATGTGCACTTGGAATTATGAGTATGTGGACTTCAGCGGAGGTCCGGATTCTCCACTCTAGAGAATCAGGACACCCTACGCACTCACTCACCTCTGCAGGAACGCACAATTGAGGGGCACAAGGGTGGAAGTGCGAGTATTGGGACAGAGCCTGTGACTTCATCAGCTGAGATAGGAAAGACTCTGAATACAACAACTGTTGACCAGGTTCTCCACTGGTCAAGAGAGCAGCAAAGAGAACCCTGTTGAAGAAAACTCAGATTAAATCTGGACTACAGTTTGTCTAAAGACAAACTTCATGGTCAGGTGGAAAAAAGTTCTTTGGTCTGATGAGACCAAAATGAAGATTTTCGTCCCATCAGACAAGATGCTCTGTTTGAAGGACATCAAACACTGAACATCACCACAAACACTCCATCCCCACTGTGAAGCATGGAGGCATGTGATGGATGTGACTGAGGTCATTTATGACTCTGGAGGCATGGAACCAAAACAATCATTTGACACAGAGGCAAACTTTACTTTATGCTAATCAAATGAATTACTATTCTAAATATGACACTAATGGTTATCAAAAATATGAAATAAAAGAAAGCAATCAGATTTAAGGTGATTATAAAGGGTTTAAAAGAGTTTCTTGAGAAACAGAAGTTTAGGTTTGGGAATTAATGAAATAAATCAGGCTCAAATTAATTTATTAATTATTAATAACGACAGAGATTGTGTCTGGACTTGTACAGGACTGTTCACACCCAACCTGATGGAGCTTTAAGAGTTTGACTAAGTCATAATATTGTCATTATTTTTTAGACATTTCACTTTGACATTAAACGGGTTTGTTCAAAAAAGCCAAATTATGTTACTTATGATTAATTTATAAAATGAATAAGGCTAGAACAGCCAAGGAGGTGAGTACTATCAAATACTATCAAACATTTCTATGTTTTATGTATGTAAAACTAGCTAACCAGCTAAACTACAAAAATTTCACTCTGTGTGTAATGAATCTATATCAGCGGTTCTCAAACTTTTTTACCCGAGTACACCTAAAACCTATGTATGATCTTCAAGTACCACCATGATATTGGACCTTTAAATAATGCACAGTTTGACTGTTTTTATACTGGAATCGGAGGTCTCGCTAGACATTTTCGTAATCTGTCATTTGACAGGCAGGGTTCAAAAAATCCGGTCATAATCCATTTTTATCTGTCACTTATTAATAAAAAAAATATGATAATGACATTTTTAACATTATTTACTTTTCATTCATTTTAACAATATTGTAATGGTCACTCACATAAAAAGTCGTTTTTTCCAAATCTCTATGTTTTATTTACTAACAGGAAGAATATCAGCTGTCGCCGCGTCACAAAAAAAGCAAAAAACATGTAGTTTTCTGGGTCTGGGTTCTCTCGCTCCTCCAGCTGTCACGCACCCCACGCTGCCTCATTACCACAGCAACCAGATCAGCTGTTTTCAAACAAATCAGGAAACTCAACATGAACGTCACAAAACATCACAGGTGGATCAGGTCAGCGTCTGCAGGGATGCGACGCTGAACTGGTCTGTCGTGGTAAAGAACCAGAAAGCATGGGTCTATTTACCAGTCGATCTACCTCCCAATCCTCACCTGGTCATGGGCTTTGGGTAATGACTGAAAAAACTAGATTGCGGATACAGGGTTCGGACAAGTCCTGTTGGGCTTGGCTGGTGGAGGAAGAGGCTGGGGAGTGGGGGGGTCTGGGTTCCCGGCCCGCTACCTGGACCCGGATAAGCAGAAGAAAGCGAGGCGAGATTGGAGATCCCATCATTACACACAGCTGCTGCTCGCTGTGATTTTAATCCGCTCTGCGTGGTCAGAAGGCGCGTGCCCACACACACGTACACAGGTGTGTGAATGTTTATCTGTCAAATCATGAACGGCCTTAAGATTTGTCCGTCAAAGTAAAAAAAAAAGGTAAATGATGGAAAATATTCCGTTAACCTGCTTGGCACCGATGTTTTTAGCAACCATTAAGCTAATCTGTGGTGCACAAACTGTTAGCCCATCCGGCATTCAGACAACAGAAGAACGTCATGACATGACACATCATAAATAAATATATCTTAAGAAAAATACTTTAATAATGGTGAAAATACCTGATCCATATCTGCTTCCCCGAGATTCTACTATTACTACTCTGTTGATACCGGCGTCAAGCCGGAAATGATCACGGGGTGTTGAGCCGACCAATCAGAGACGTGCGCTCTCCGTCTCGTTCGACGGATAGTTAGAAAAGTGAGCTTGACTCCGTCCGTCCTCGCGGGCCTGTCGGAGAGCTCTCGCATCAATGGATAATGGTGGTCTCCGTACCGACGCAGACGGAGAAGTATAAACTAGCCTTAAGTCAATGCAGACCTCTGAGCACTCATCAGTCCTGCAACAGAGCTTCACCAGATGAAATCAGACCCACACTTTGATGATGGCATAAATCTGTTAACTTCCTCGAGTTTAATCAAATGATCCTCCATAATCAGTCACCACTAATTAATTAGTGTCAGACTGCATGCAGCTCCAAAGCAAGCATCATGACCTGATTAAAATATCTCATTTTAGGTGGAACATCGATGAGTCTGGAAAACACCAGCTAACAGAGCATAGTCTCTGGTAACCTCTGAGAAGGGCTTCTAGCTGAGCTGCTTCGCCAATGTCACTAGAATCAGTCACATCATGAGGAGCTGCTGCAGATTGAGATCTCAGTGGTGTGTGTGTGTGTGTGTGTTTGTGTGTGTGTACATGCGCGTACATGTGCGTGTGTGTGTGACTGTGGCAGTTTAGAGTGTGCGCAGCTTGACAGCAGCTGCTTCATCCTGACATTAACAACACAGTGAAAAAGGTTAAATAACTAAAAAATATCATATCTGATCAATAAGTGAAGCCATAGAGAAGATTGTGGATAGAGGGCTGATCCATGGGCGGTTGCTGCTGGGACACAGGCTGAGGTCTGATCAACCAGCTGGGTCGCCACCTGCATGAGGGTGTCTGATGTTGAAAATCTGAAACACCCAGTGACTCCAGGTTACTTCACTGCATCTAATGATGTACCATGCACATAGATGTAATGTCTGTAGTGATACCAATAAACCATAAACATGGCTAAATGTGATTTTTTGGGGGGGGGGGGGGGGGGGGGGGGGGG
>SSNR01000249.1:792435-810553 GCA_006937965.1 Callopanchax toddi | reverse complement strand
GGGATGGGTGCTTCACCTCATCTATTTAGGAAGCCATAGTTTTATGTCTAAATGTTTAATCGGAATTAAATGCAAAATGTTTATGCAACTGTAGATTGGGGGAAGAGAGGCCGTCCACCATGTGGGAGACCATGGTTCAATCCCCGGCTTGGCCATGGGTTGAAGTATCCCAAAATACAGAACCCCTAACTTGGAAAAGATTTTCCTAATCTCAGTGGGATTTTAGCAGTTAACAAACTGAATCCAATTAATCCAAAATGCTAATGATGAAGGTACATTTATATACAGTTTCATCAGGGGTCACATTACTGAAATATTTTCCATCATTGACGGGTTTTTTTAATATCGTGACAAAAAAATCTAATGACCATTTGTCATTTTGACAGATTGCAATTCACACCCCTGACCACTTGGTGGCAAGTGAGCAGATTAATTAGCCGTTTTGTCTCTACATGGTGTAGATCAATTGAACAACAGCCTTTTTGTCTTTTTTGGGCCACCGTACTGAACGGAGACATCCTATTTAAGGTATACTGTAGCTATAGCTACTTAGCAGTGTCCCACAACAGGAAGTACAAATTTAAATGAGCTGCTCGCATCACAGGTTGTATCACCAAAATCCCCATTATGGCCCATTATGGCCAGTCCAATGGTGGTTCAGACCACAGCAGGTGAACTGTTCATATTTGCAGTTCAGTCGTTTAGATACTGGGGCCACAGTCAAAGATTTTTGTCACCAGATAACGTTAGATGGGTTCATCTTGTTGATGTGGGATGACCCGATGTGGATTCACTGCTCAGTTTGTTCAGACTGAATAGGATTTAAAAGGAATGACAATTAAATGCTATTGAATGTGTCATTATTATTATTTTAAAAACTAAGATTATGACCAGATTTTTTTGAACCTGTCAGTCAAAATGACGGACAACAAGTGCAGCCTCTGAGTTGCATAGAAATGTTTTAAAGTTGATATAAATGTGACTAATCTAAATATTTGGTTGGAGAGAATAGATCTCCTACCTAACATCCCAGAGTCCCTTTGATATCAGTGAATCCAGTCTCTGTCTCTCCACATGACCAATGGTTACACAGTTAAACACAAACATATTCCACCATCTTTCATCACTTCACTATCGAAGGGCCTTTGAGATGTTACAGCTACAGGATACTCTTCACCCTGGGATTATTTCAGCAGCATCTGTTTCACTGCAGCCTGAATTTCCACATGAGCTAAGTACTTAGCTTAGCTATGTATATGTTTATAACAAATATGAATGATTTATTTGGATATATTTTAACATAATCTCACTTGGTAAAACAACAATAATAAATATAGAATATTGTAGATGTTCAAAAGTAGAAGGAAGAAGCTGTCTTTAATATTCTGACCCTTCTTCATGGGTCAGAATCTAAACCTTGTTTACATTTATTCAGATATTTAGATATGATGAGATCAAGTTTGATACATTTAAATTTTAGTCCTAATTTTTCGATTTAACAGTATATATATTTAGAATTGTGCTTTATTATTTGAAGCTAAATGTAGAATATAGCTGTTGTTTTTGTGAATTTATCGTCAGTGTCCCTTATATAAATGTATTTAGTATTTGCTATAAGTAACATAAACCATCCTTTTTCTATTTGATGTTATTTATAGGTTTGTAGGTTTATAGGTTTATAGGTTGTGCAGCAGGAAGTGAAACATTCTGACTCTCCTCATGTCCCTCAACTCTTGCCTGACCTTAAAGCAGCACTCCGGAGGATTTCATCAGGAGAGCAGTTTTTGAATCTAGCGTCCAAAGGCTCCTCCTCAAAACATCTCGACACGCGTGTCTGGTCGCGATCTCACCTCCGGCTCCTGAAGAGAAAACAAGCCGTTTTCCCTTCATCTCAATATGAGCCTCAACTGCCTCCTCAACCCCGTGGGGAAAGCAGTCTCTGCTCCGTTAGCTCAACCGGCTAACCATCAGCTTACTCAGAGATGGGTCCACTAAGCTTCGTATCCCAGGACAACACCGTGGCCTCCGGCGGTCCAAGACCACCACAGCCATCCAATCCTGACCGAGGAGGGAACACCACCTCCGCGCTGTCTCATCTGACCCCAGCGGTGCTGATTCATCGAACGCAGCTAAGTACCACAATCCTGGTAAAGCTTAAAGGCCTGCTTGATCAAAGCTAACAACTTTAGCTCACTCAAACTAGAAACTGATCCATCAGCCACTCATCACCTATCCATTTAAACCCTTAATCTAAATTAAGTAAAATCCTTAATCTCCTAAACCATCATGAGACTCAGATTACTAAAACTTATTTAAGATCAATTCAGAACACCTTACCATCGTGAATGACTTAATGCTGACCACCTGCTAACTACCTCTTTCTTATCTGTGATAATTGTCCGTCTTTTCTTAATAAAATACTGAAGTCTAATTCTGGTTTCAGATTTCTATTCGTCAATATAAAATGCATGATTTACTCACTGTAACATCAGAAAGAATCTAGAACAGCTGTAAGCACTAAAAAGTGAAAGTATCAGAGATATTTCTCCGTGTAAAACTGACAAAACTTATTAGTGAATTTACAGTAGTAGCCAAATTATAGACCATATAAATATAGTTTATAATGCTACACTGCGTCCTGGATCCGGGAGATCAACAGAGCCATTCCTGGTTCGTAGCATCAAAGGCTGGGGTCCCCATGTTGTGGTGGAGAGTAAATACAGATGGTGTCTTTGCTCAGGGGAGACTAGGATATCGGCTTCAGGGTCAGCCGATTCCTGCAGATTCAGCTGTGTAGCGAGTTGGAACAGCTGAGAAGTTGCCTCATCAGAGTTTGATGAGAACTGACTTGTGTCAGCAAGTCGAAGGGCTCAAAATGGAGTCATGTCTACGTGGGCCAATGACAAGGGGTTTTAACAAGTCACATGACTCAAGCCTTTAACCTCTTGTGTACCAGATTAGTAAACATATGAATAATACTGATTTAACCTTTTAGCAAAGTAAAAATACTGAAGCTGGATCAAACATTCATACTGCTGTAAGAGAAAGTGCATGAATCATTTTAAGACATTTCTGGACAGTGGATTAAAAGTAGTGTCATTTAGAAGGAGACACCAGGAACTCTTTAAGTTTATTATAACTAAAAGAGAGTCCTGTAGAGTCTTCCGGCATGACCAAACCCTTGGAAGAATGTTGATTCAGGTTAAAACATAATAAAGAGTCATTATTATCCAAGTTATTGGGAAAAAGATGGATTATTGTTTGTGTGGTGACCAAGGGGTCAGAGGTCAGAGATTATAGCATATTGATAATGCTACAGTTATTTTTCCACATTATGTCCACATTAACAGCACGAGGCTCCAAGTTACTAAAAGAGGCTCCATGATGTACAGTATGGCAATACTTCTGAAATAGTGGGGCGTGCCCCCCTGATGGGGGTGTGGTGAGGCGGCGGTGGGGCGCAAGAGGCAGGAGGATTTTTTGGGGTTAGTGTCTATTATCATGTTTGGGCTGGTTTTTGTGGTGTTGTTTTTTTTTTTATACAAACTTTTGTGCAGAACAACATTGAGTATCTAGCAACCCAGACCGGTTTGCAGAGCAAGGAGGCGAGATGTAGATGTTAGCTAGCAGAAAATGACCTGGAAATATGGCGAATCATATGGATCCATTTGTATTCACTTCCCTGTGGTAGTGGGAAGACCATATGTATGGGGGCCTGACAGACAATAATTGAGAAACACTGCATTAAGGAGAGTTTTGGCACAGCTTTTTTTTTTCCAATTAGAGCACTGATTTGATATAAAACAACTGTGTGGAAACAACACACACAGTTGCAAAGAAGTGCCAAAGGGTGATTGTTTGTTGATAACTTAATAGGCTGTTAAAGTGATGTTAAATTAAAGTTTGATTTCTTAAAAATTGCACTTTGACCAGCTTGAATTTCCATGAGTTCTTCAGCATACAGCTAAAGACCTGTAGAACATGGTGAATCGCTTGATGTCCTCCTAACTCTAACCTGCCTCAGCAGAGAGAGATGTGTGATAGGTTCCATCCTCTAAACAGAACGTATTTAACGTTGGGTGTAGTTTATTCTAATTTGTGAAAGACACACATGTTAATGGATTTATCTGAATTAGTTCTGATTGTAGACGATAATCAGGAAGCTATTCTGTGCTACTCCACTGGATAAGGTCACAAACATGGCAAACAGTGCACTAAAGTAACACACTTACAGCCTATTGATCCATTAGTGTTACTTTGCACAGAGCCAGGAGGCAAATAAATCCGACAGATTTAAGGACATCACAGAAGACCTGAAAGGAGTTTAGAGCTGGTCTGCATTAAACAAGCTGATTTACTGGTATTTCTCACCTTCTTCCACATTTTCTGGTCCGGGACAGCATCCCAAGTAGGGAATCCTAGACTGGCTTCCCCTCAGCCACCTCCTTTAGCTCCTCTGCTGGGACCCCAAGGCGTTTACAGGCCAGCGTGGACATGCAATTCCTCCAGCTTGTCCTGGGTCGACCTGAGGGCCTCCTGCCAGCACGACATGCCTGAAACACCTCCCCAGGTAGACGTCCAGGAGGCTACTACCTGTATGAAGAAATGTGGATTATTGGTTCAACCAAACTACTGAGTTTAAAGGAAACTGGTTTGTTTAATATCCTCATCTTCAGATGTCCACCAACTTCAGCCAGGTAGAGGTCATTGTCGTCTCATTTTGATTTGGACAGGCCTGTGTCATCACAACCCTTACATACCTGCTCTTAAATTCTGAAAAGTTAAAAACACAAGTTCTAATCATGTTTTCCTACAGAGAAACTTCAGAGTTAGCAGTCGACTATGTATTGTCACTGATCTGCAGGACTAAGCGACCTGAAATGGTAAATGTTCTGCATTTATGTAACACTTTTCTACGTCAAGTGCTTACATTATATTCACAGTCATTCACAGCTGCCAGGGAGGAGAGGTCAGACATTTCTAGTACATTTTACTGTAAAGCAGAGAAAATACATTCTGCCATGGTAGATATTTCAACATTTATAAGTCATATCTTCTGCATAAATTCATGTAAAAACACATACATTTATCCAAGTGATCACCACAGCCTCTTGTCCGTCACAGTTGTAGCTCTCTGATTGGCTGAGCCTGTCACCACAGTGTCTCTGTATGAAGTAATGCTCCAGGCCTCCTTAAAGTTTCTTCAGGAAATTTCTAGTTTATTGTTATGTCTTTTTGTGTTTGTTTTGTGTGACTATTTATAATAAGATCAGCTCATGTGAGTGAAGGTTCTGCTTGGTGCAATATATTAACACTGGAATTATAATAATTTAAATAATATGCTCCATATTCAGAGATCCATGTGATCCACACTGAGTGTGTCTGAGGCTGCTGTTAGAGTACCCAAATACACTACTCCGTTTTTCACCTGCTGCTGTGAATGAGCCACTGAAATTCTCACTTTCTGTTCTGTGACAAAGAGACACAATCCAAATCAATAATCAGCACCCCCCTCAAGACCATTACCACAGCGGGTGGACAGCGTTTGCAGAGAGACAGAGTGAAAATCCGGTGCAGATGATTGGTGGAGGCATTAACATCAAATCATAATGACACAGTCACAGAAATTGCAGCTTGATTTCAGTCATGCAATGAGGCAGAAGTGTTGGTAAGTGCAGGACGGATGTTATTTTTGCGTTGATGATAGCTGAGAGCACAATTCATACCTTGAAGCTGTTTTTGTGTTGTTACATCGCTGTAGTTGCACTTCCTGCTCTGTGAAATTGCACTTCCAAACTACAGACAAATGATTTAAACCTCAGCAGGAGGAAACAGAACACCTCAGAGGAAAAGCACTGATGGCTGCAATCTAGTGCGTTTATGTTTTCTGTCTATTGACGACACCTCCAGGCTCTTATTAATGAGTCACTCCTGGCTGCAGCTCACCAGCTGGAACAAGGTGGATTTACAAGGATTTCATTGTTTCCATTAAAACAACTGAAAGGCTTTTCCGAAGCGTGAGTGATGAAAGTTTTGAACACATTCTTCGCAAAGAGCTGAAAGATGTTTTCCTTGTTTGTGTGGAGAACAGCCTTGATTGTGTATCATCTGCAGGCAGTACTGAGTCACATGAAAGTGGCATGTTGCTCTGAGGGATTGGTGCATTTCTAATGAGAAAAACCCAAAAAACAAAGGAGTGCTTGTAAGAAAGACAGTGGACAAACTTCATCTGCCTTATTTTAGCTACAGCTGGTCATAGTTAATACCTCAAAGAATGTCTCCTTTGTCATTAATTAAAGTTTCATTTTGGGTTTGTTACATCACAGAAGCATGGACGAACCAGAATGTTACATCACAGAAGCATGGACGAACCAGAACACCTCTATGAGCTTGGGTGGCAGAGCAGTGTTCACTCTTTTGGACAGAATCATAACCAGTGTCTTTAATGTTACTCAGAAAAATTACCCAACTGTACCATGATGGGTCAAAATCTCGTTATTGTTGGTACCTTCAAAAGGTGGTGGTCGTTTAGCTGTGGGTACTTGTTGGTACTGTTGTAGTTTAGACTTTTTTTTTTAACCCCGTGTCCTGTCCGGCTGTAGAGCAAACAGAATAAGTGTCTGAGTGCCAAAAACAAGCCCAACAGTGTTGCTGTTTCAGGTGAGACATTACAGCCACTGCTATAATGCTCAACCTGACTTATATTTACATATAACTTTAAAAATCTTTATTAGAATATTTTTGTGGTTGATTTGAATCCCAATGGACACGGAGCCTGAAAGGAAGGGGAAGGGTACAGAAAGAAGAGTGGGGGAGAAAGTAAACAGAAAAAGAAGAGAACAAGAGACATGAAGAATCCACTTCTAGACCTGCAAATAAAGCACAAACAAACATGCAAACAATACAGGGAGAAAAAATACAACAGCAAAAAACAGCATATGGATACACAACAGTTGTGATATCCTTAAAATGTATACGGTAAAGACTAATTCAAGATTAGTTCAGTGTCAACCACAGCCCCAGTGAATGTGTCTGAAAACACCTGAGTCCGTCTTTATGTGAACACTTTGTGATCACCTGTGTGTGTATATGCGCGCCTGCGTATGTAAGCTTCCTCTATAGAAACATTCAATATTAAGTTCGAGGAGCCACAGACCCACCCCCAAGGCCCACGGAGGACGCGGAGGAGGTCTGGGCCCCAGACGTCCCGAGGCCACCCAGGGCACGCTGCTAGGGCAGCCGCAAACTCCCCCCGATAGAGCGCAGAGGCTCACCCCGCGTGGGTCACCCAGCAGTCACCGCGCTAGAGCTCACTGGGGCCACGGCCAGCCATCCAGGGCAGATCCAGCCGGAACCAGAGACCCAAGGGCGAACCGGCCCCAGCAGAGGCCCAACCGCACCAGGGGGCCCAGATCCCGCCAGGCAGCCACAGGGGGGAGAGCAGGCAGACACCCCCAGCAACCAGCCCCAGAGACACCCCAATACGCCGGCAAAGAAGGCACCACCCAATGCCGAGGCACAACCAGGGAGGACAGTCTCAACAGAGGAGGGCCTAGCATGACTCAGAAGGGGGGAAAGACCAGACCCGACAGATAAAAATATCCTGCAAATATACCAAGACACATAATAGACACTGTACACCCACTCTCACTCCTCATGCATAATGCATGTAGTTTGGACTTTTGAGAGATCAGTCTTTTCCCCCTGGACTCTACATTCCCTAAACAAAACAACCCCCCCCCCCCACTAAGGACCAAAACAGCTTTTACGTGAATGCTTTATACTTACCGTATTGACCCGAATATAGGATGACTTCGATAATGGGACGACCCCCCCCTTTCCAAGAAGACTAATCTTCAGAAAAAAATACTATATTCACGTTTTATTGAAATTTTTAGAAAGTAATTTAAATAATATCTTAAATACACACCTTTAGTCTTTGCCTATTAATTCAATCACAAAGATCTGTAATTCATATTCTAGCATATGTGGGGTTCTGTCAGGAAAGACACTAGAGATACTGAACAAAAACGGAGTAAAAAATACCATAGTAATGCAAACTGTCAGAACTTTGCTCATGACATGTCAAATCAAAAGTCAGCATGAGGCTTTTACTCAGTCCTCTGATCAGCTGTGCTCACACAGTCGTCCCGTCTCCTCCCACAGAAAGTCATTGCCATGATGCGCCATCTTTAGACATTTCACTCCATAACTCCATATTTCCTGGTTGCCTGACAGCTGTTTGATGCCTCTGCTGCATTGACCACCATTATCTAAAAATTAGCGTCAAAACTCTGGCTGTGTCCAATTTCGAGGGCTGCGTCCTTCGGAGGACCCAGCCGGTCGAAGTAGGCCGGGCCCTTTGTCGACCACTAAAACCGAAAGTAGGCCGCTCTGAAACTGGACGGTCTAAGCCTTTAGATTTATCCCGTCCCCTAACTCACCATATGTCCTGTCACCTAGCAACCACGGCACGGGGGAAAATGGGACTTTTGGAGGAGCTACGCTAAGGTAAGTTTTACCGCCATCACCGGAATGTTTTGTGTCAGCTCAGAGATAATTCTATCCAGGTAAAGTCATTTTGTTTAGTCTACAAACTTTCAGGAATTACATGTTAACTTCAGCTGGTTTCATGGACTTTTCCAGCGACTCAAACACCTGTGGTCAACTGTAAATAATAGTATATTACTTGTATGTAATAAATGTCAACTACATTTTTATTCAGAATACTATAAAATATTTTAATATGTATTTGATCTTAAAGCTTTTTTGTATGAATTAGGTAAAATACTGAAAACAGGGTTGTTTTTATTCAGAATAACATATAAGTGTTTACTCTGTGCATTAACTTAAGCCTAATAAATCATAATAATGCTTTGATCTCTTATAGAAGATAATATATCTTTATAACCAGACCTTTCTCATATCCTACAAGATTAACCTGAGAGTCTCCTCTTTTCATATTTCTGGATCCTCTTTGTGGCGTGACAGCCATGGATTGAGTAGCCCTGTACACCCTGCTGATGGACGGTGCAGATGAGAGGAAGCATCCCAAAGTCCTCTCTGATGACCAACCTGTATGATGTTCCACCTATCAACCACAGAAGACCAGCTATGCATCTGAGCTGCAGCTCTCCATCATGTCTCTGATCTTTATTCAGCAGATCCAGCAACACTGACAGAAACTTCCAGTTTTTTTTTTTAAGTTTTTAAGGTCCAGGCAGAAGTCACAATGGGTCATCCTGCATCAACTCTAAAGAACTGGACAAAATGTATTCTTCTTCTGTAAATAAATTTGATATCGTAAATAAATATTATTGTTTAATATATTTTCGTCTTCTCTTCATGCATCAGTCATTTATAATTTTTCCAACCTAGTTCATATATATAAAAGCTGCCCTCATTGATTTAGTAAACAATGTAGCTTTAAACAAATATATTGTAGAGATAAAATAAAAAAACAAAATAAATAAATAAAGTGGTTGTCCCGCAATTCTCTAAAAACTTCAGCCAATCCTATTGTTCGGACCGAACAGCTGTTACCGCTTCCATTTTTGGAAAAAATACCAGAGTCCCTCCCCCAAAAAACACATTTTCAGCTAGCAGAAAACTAAACATGTTTGGAGGTGAAAAGAGGAAAAGCTGGGGGAACATTTCTACGGCTAGAGTTAGACTCTGCATTGTTACCGTGGCAAAGCAGGGTTCTATGTCCGCAGGAAGGCTGGCCTATGGATTATACCTGATGGAAGGGGTGAGTGCTCTGAGACGTGTTTCTGTAAAATAGCTAGCAATACGTAGCTTCTTTACCAACCTGCTGAGTGCAGCTTTAAAGGCAAATGCAAATAATACAGCTGTTACTGTAATAAAATGAGTTATCATCAATTACTATTTGTTTAATCAAGTTATTCATAAAACTAACAAACGACACCTCTGGGATGAATCCCCATCACAGCTGACAAAAAGAGCAACAATAAAGGTTGACGCCTGTTCTTTGGTCCCTAAAACATAAACAGCTTAATTCACAAAAAACTAAATGAGTTTAGCCGCAATACATGAAAACCTATGGGACCCGCCATGCAAGCATTTATAATTTATCTTATAATTAAAAAAAAAAAAAAAATTACAAACCATCAACAAAAGCCTAACAACACAACCGCTTTAAGCTTTTAATTTTTGAACCGCCAGATTTTAATATACTTACATTTAAAAATGTAATCTTCAGCCACTCTCTCGTTCACTTCGTCCGCCATTGTTAAAAGAAAAAAAATTACCCCATTCTACCCATAGACATTATATACGTAGACGCCTCATGGCCTGCCGCTGGGCTTATCAGCGCTGCCGCCATCTTGGATGGGTTCTCTTGCTCTCTAAAGCAGGCAAGGTAGGCAGTGTGGATAATTATAGACCAATTGCTTTAGCCAGTATACTGTCTAAAGTCTTGGAAAGAGTACTGTTTGATAGGTTAAATAAATATCTGCAGACTTCAGATAACCAGTTTGGCTTTAAGGCCAAACATGGCACTGAGCTATGCATTTATGCATTAAAGGAAATGGTGGAGCTGTATAGGAGTAAACACTCCACCATCCTGCTTGGTTTTATTGATGCATCTAAGGCATAGAGTCAATAAACTATTTTTAAAACTGAGTCAAAGGGGGTTGCCCAATAGTATAATTAGGATTTTGGCCTATTGGTATGCCAACCAGAACATGCAGGGAAATGCTGTTTCTGCCCCATTCAGTGTTAATAATGGGGTGCACCAGGGGGGGCTGCTCTCACCAGCACTATTTAGCATCTACATGGATGAGCTGTCTGAAAAGCTAAGAATGTGTAAAACAGGCTGTATGATCGGAGGCATGTTAGTGAACCATCTGATGTATGCTGATGATTTGGTCATCATTTCTCCTATCAGTGCTGGATTTCAAGAATTGCTGAATATATGTGCTGACTATGGATGTAAATATGACATAAAATATAATGCTAAAAAGAGCGCTGTAATGATATGTAGAGCAAATGGGGATAAGGATCTTGTTTTTCCACCTTTTTATTTGGCAGGGCAAGTGTTGCCTGTCTGAAGTAGTATTAAATATTTGGGTCATATTTTAACTGATCAAATGTCTGATGATGAGGACATTTACAGGCAGCGCTGTGTGCTTTATACACAAGCTAACATTCTGGGTAGAAAATTCTTTTGGTGCTCAGATCAAGTCAAGATAAAACTCGTTAAGGCATATTGTACTCCTCTGTATACTGCCCCCTTGTGGGTTAAGTTTTAAAAAATCCAGTAAATATAAGATTCAAGTAGCATATAATGACTATATGCGCATATTACTCAGGAAACCAAGATGGTGCAGTGCAAGTACGATGTTTTGTCATATTAGAGTCAATGCATTTTCTGCTATGATGAGAAATTTGATATACAAATTTATGTGCTGAATGGATGTTTCATGTAACTCCATCATTAAGCATCTGATTGATCCTGGGCTTAGTGATGTGCGATATCATTCAAGCATGTGAAGATACTGGTATGGTTGTCTTTTTTAATGTTTGTGGTTTTAATATGTGGTTTTATGTATTTTTGATAGTAGTTGTCCTTTTAATTAGTGTCTGTGGTTTTTAAATGAGTTTTTTAATGTATTTTTAATGGATTCTTGAGTTTGTAAATAAAGTATTCATTCATTCATTCATTCTCTGCTAGCTCCACACCCAACCAGAGTCAACTCATCAACCGCCGCACTATTGAAAGCAGATCGCATAGAATTACCTCTCACAAGTAAGATTAAACAACATTATTGGTTGTTCGACCATTCATAAAATTGTGTAAATGTCACCTGCATGTTATCAACATGGACACATTATTGACAATGATTCCTGAACTGCTCCAAGTTCAGCGTTATGTCTGCACGTACTGCTTCAGTCAGGATTACTTCAATAGTTTCAGGACATGAGGTAGAATTTTCACAGTTATTAGTCTTTTTAGTCTGTTTAGACGGGATATTGGTACCATCTGGGTGTGCAAATTTTAGATAAGATTTTTCTTATACCTATTCATCCTTATTTTACAGAATTTTTTGATGTAGTATAAGTGCATTTAATTTATATAGCACCTTTCATAGAAAAAAATCACAAAGTGCTTCACAAAAACATTTTAAAAAAAACAAATGAAAAAAAAATTAAGTGATATGCCTCTCAAACTGCTCATCATCTCATTAAGTAACCCACCTCCTAAAGTGAACAGCACTCCTAAAACATCTTTCTGTAAAAGTAACATGCTGATAGTAATTACCTTACCTTTTAGCCTACATGTTGGAAAAAAAAATGTTTATACAGTTTCCTTTTTTACATTCATAAGGTGTAACAGGTTTCTTCCTGTTGTAGGAGGCTGGAATAACAATCCCACTGCAGGACACTTCCAGGGCATTTTCCACCGTCTGATGGTCCAGAAGATGTTTTTTCCCCTGGGGAACACACTTGTTCTTGTGTTTTAAACAAACACCATTTGGGATTGACTGCCACCATTTTTTTTTAGGAAGAATCTGTGCAAAAAAAATAATTTTGAGGGGTTTAGCTCCCTATAGCCCCATTGTGTGTATGTATGTGTGTATTTGAGAACAATCTTGTGAAATAAACTCAAACAATCAAATCAGAATTTTTATTTATATAACATTCATTAATTCACACACACACACACACACACACACACACACACACACACACACACACACACACACACACACACACATATATATATATATATATATTGTTGATGTCCCGGCTCTCTTTGGTGTTGCATGGTCGGCGACTAATAGCCTCCCGGCTATCGGCGCTCTGGTTCAGGCGGTCCGGGCAGCCATCATTCAGAAGGCGGCAAAATTCAGAACTTGGCTGTCCCTCAGCCGTCCCTCCCTCCTCCTGACGACCTGGCAGGGAGGTTCGCAGGCTGGCCGGTGGGATCTGGTTTGGCCCCGCTTTCCACGTATCTGAGTGGGGCTCCTGTGTCGATGTACGTCCCCATTACCAGGGTGGAGGGCCTCACGGACGTGAGCTTTCCCCCGGTCCTTCCTCTGGAGCACAGCCTGGCAGCTGTGTTTGGGGTCAGAGCTGCACGGCTCGCTGGACGGCAGCTGGCGCCGACCTCCCTGGCTGACCAGCTTACTGCCAGATTCACTGATCGGTCCCATCAGTGTGCATTCCAGGTGGCAGCTGGAATGAACAACGCAGCGCTGCTGGCTTTTGCCATCTCCAAGCAGATTGAAGGGACTGACCTCCCTCTGGAGATCAGAGAGGATGTTTGCAGCGCAGCAGACACTATGGACACCATCCTCAGCATCTGTGCTTCCTCTGTGGTTTGCGCTGCACGCATCGCCGCCTGGCAGACCCTGGTGCAGAGGAATGTCTGGCTTCAGCATTCATCCTCCATTCCAGAGGAGCTGAAGAAGGAGCTGCTTGAGGGTTCGATTAGCCCTGACGGGCTTCTTGGGCCTCATTTCCAGCTCACACTGGGCCAGCTGCAGAAGTCAGCGGAGGAGCTGGAGAAAGTCAAGCGGCATGTGGCACGGCCACACGCTGACGACCGCTCCTCTTGTCCAATGGGCCGCTGGCGGGATCGCAGAGACCAGCGCCAGCAACAACGGCGGTCTTCAGCTTCCGCTGCGTCTGCAGGCGCTCCTCCTCCGGCGGTCTCCTCCACCCAGCTGCGGAGGCTCTTCCCAGTGCAGCGGGCGGCCCCTCAGCGCGCTGGCAGGCGGCGACCGGCTCAGACTTGGCACAAGTCCGGTCTCCGACAGGAGCTGTACAAAAGTTGACTGGCAGGGTGTGCGTGTGTGTGTGTGTCTAACTGCTTTTATTGTGTTGATGTTTTTGAAACATTTACATCCCACAAAGAGCTCTCATCTTATGGCAAAATCGGAAGATTCTGCTGTAATCATCCCACACACATCCTCCACTCCGAGTGGGCATTTATCTGCTAGAGCTTCCTCTACAGATCATGTTTTCACTCAGTCTAAAAGCTGCGGGGCAGGTGTTCCTCTGTCGCTGATTTTTTCAGCACAGCGAACACAACATGAGCCCACGAGAGCATGGCCATGCTCTTGCACGGACACTGTGATCGTCCCTGCTTCTCCATCTTCTATGGGAGAAGGTGCGGCTAGACGGCACAAGCCACTCGAAGTGACCCGAAAATGGAGTTTCTGTGAGGTCTCTGCCGTGCATCGGGCACCGTCCCGTCGCCGGGGCCCCGCAATGAGTGTAAATGAGGCGGACCCTCCGCCCTTTCGGCTCAATCCCCCCCATGGGTCTTCCTGAGGGTTACTCCCTTATGGGGACGGCGGGTGGGGCTTCAACCTGGTTGATGCGCATGATGACGTCAACGCCATCACACGCATGCCTGCTCTCAGCACACTATTCAGAATGGAAGAGGGCGTGCCCGATGAGCAGGTGGACGGATCAAATAATCAGCAGGGGGTACATGCTGCAGTTCGCGTCAACCCCACCTCCCTTCAGCGGGATCTTGGAGATGGTTCTGTCATCTCCGGACCAGAATCTCGCTCTCCAGTCAGAGCTGCAGGAACTCCTGATGAAGGACGTTATTTCCAGGGTTTCACTCGAGGAGGAAAATGCAGGTTTTTACTCCCGCTATTTCCTGGTCCCGAAGAAATCAGGAGGGATGAGACCCATTCTGGATCTCTCTCTTTTCAACAGATTGATCGTGGTGAGAGGTTTTCACATGCTGACGATCAAACGGGTGCTGGAGTGTGTTCACCACTGGTTCACCTCCATAGACCTGAAAGATGCATATTTTCACGTCCCGATTATTCCCAAGCACAGACATTTTCTGCCTTTCTCATTCCAAGGGACCCAGTTTCAATACAACAGCCTTCCGTTCGGTTACTCCCTGGCTCCGTGCACGTTTTCCAAATGTGTGGAGATGGCTCTGCCGCTGCTGCGCGCGTCTGGGATGAGAATCCTCTTTTACCTGGATGATCTGCTTCTGCTGACCGTTCCAGGGAGGAGGCAGAGACGCAAACACAATCCCTCGTTTCTCATCTGTCGCAGCTGGTTTTCTCCAAAAAAAAAACCCAAAAAGTTATCCCCTCCCTTCTCAGACAATCGTCTATCTGGGAGTGCAGCTGGATTCATCCCTCATGAGAGTACGGCTGTCTCAACCAAGAGTGAAGGATCTGACAGCTTTGCTCCGGCGCGTTACTCCTCACAAAGTAGTGACCGCTTTTTCGATTATGCAAATGCTGGGAACGATGTCAGCAGCGCATGTGGTGGTCCCTCTGGGCCTTCTTCACATGAGGCGTCTGCAGAGGTGGTTTTCTCGTCTGCGCCTCGACCCTGTGTGTCACAAGCGCAGATTGATCTCAGTTCCTCCTTCGGTGGGACCAGATCTGAGACACTGGTGGGACCCCATGCTGTTATCAGCAGGGGTTCCCCTCGGCACGTCCCTGTCTCATATGTCAGTATTCACTGACGCTTCCCTTTCGGGTTGGGGGGACACATGCCTGTTTAAGGTAGTGGGGGGGGGGCGGTGGCCGCCCCACACATAAATGTTCTGGAACTCCTCACAGTGCTGAAGGTGGTTCAGCATTTTGCGCCTCTGTTACAGGGTCAACATGTTTTGATCCACATGGACAACATGGTTACAGCAGCATACATAAACCGTCAGGGAGGAGCACGTTCAATTCAGCTGTTGAACGTGGCCAGGCGGCTGCTGCTCTGGGCTCACACACACCTGCTCTCCATCAGAGCGGTGTACATCCCCGGCGTTCTGAACAGAGGAGCGGACATCATGTCGAGGGGAGACCCTCGGGACATGGATTGGTGTCTGCACCCCGAACTGATCCGTCAGATTTGGGCCAGATTCGGCAGAGCGGGTGTGGATTTATTCGCAGCCCGCGAAAACGCACAATGTGACCGTTGGTTCTCGCTGAGCCCGCGGGACGATCCACCTCTGGGAATGGATGCCTTCGCTCACCATCAATGGCCATGAACGAAGCTTTATGCTTTTCCCCCGGTTCCACTGATTCCCCACCTCCTGGCTCGGATACGGGAGGAGTGACTGTCTGTGATTCTGATAGCTCCAGAGCGCATGAGCGCTTCATGGTTTCCGTGCCTGCAACAGCTGCTGTCAGGCCGCCCGTGGCAGCTGCTGTGGCAAGAGGATGCTCTCTCCCAAGCGGAGGGTTCGATCAGGAGCTATCCGATAATAGGCCAGCACCTCTGGGTCTGGCCGCTGAACGGGAACGCTTGGAGAGAATGGGCCTCTCCCAGGAAGTGGTGCGCACCATTCAGGGCACGCATGCTGATTCCACTGTGTAGCGCTTTACGCATCCAAATGGACGGCTTTTCAGCGCTGGTGTGCGGAGAAGGGTGTGGACCCCATTTCCTGCCCCCTAGCCCACATATTGTCTTTCCGTCAGCTACTGATGGACAGAAACCTGGCCCTCAGTACAATCAAACATACGCTGTGGCAATCTCCTCCTGTCATGAGGGTTTTGGTGACAGAACGGTGTTCAGTCACCCGCTGATGAAGCGTTTTCTGAAAGGCGTGCGCAGACGCCAGCCGGTGATGCGTTCATTAGTCCCTCAGTGGGATCTAATGCTAGTTTTACATGCACTGACTACAGCTCTGTTTGAGCCTTTGGATCAGACAGAACTGAAATTTCTGTCACTTAAGACGGCCCTGCTGTTGGCCTTGACGTCAGCCAAATGCGTCAGCAATCTGTCTGCACTGTCTGTGGCTCCATCCTGCCTTCGGATACGGGGAGACGGCATGTTTGGCTGCCTTACACCCCAAGCCGGCTTTTACACCTAAAAGCATCACCAGTTCTTTCAGATCCAGAGTCATAACACTGGATGGGTTTTTCCCTCCACCGCATAATTTGGAGGAGGAAGAACTAAAAGCTTCAGTGGCGCGCACTGGCGCGAGGGGATTCCCAAAGCGATCAGCCTTAAAGGGCTGCGCCTATACTCATAGAATCTGGGGTTACGGTACGTAACCAACGTTTTAGCAAAACAAGCAGGGCTCTAGACTGCGACCTGTTCGAAAAAAAAAGTCTTAATGTGCTTCAAGCATTAGACCAGAGATACTCTGAAATATCATAAAGGGACACATCAAAATCTATGAACGAGTCCTCAAGCCAACGGAAGTGCTGCTTCATCAGAAAGCAGCGAGAGATCCGCTCCAGAAGTTGCAGCCTATAGGAACCAGTGCAATTCAGGAAAAAAAAATCTGGCGACACTGAACGTGTCCCCGTGGTTCAACCACAGAAATGCATTAAACCAGAGGTACGAAAATATAAATTTTAATGGGTCACACTTACGCCAAGTGTGTCAGCGGTCCGGACGGAGCGGGGCGGGGGTAGACACCGCTAAACTATGTCTGCTATGAGAGCAGCAACACGCTCCAGACGTGAACAGCAGTCAGACTCGGCTGTAGTCATATTGTCAGTGTGTAATAATGATATCAGACTGACAATGTGGATTTAATGATAGAACTACAGCTCAGGTAGCACGTGGGTCAAATGCGCGGCTCTCGGTCTGATTTTTGCAATAAAGAGGCACTTTATACAATTTTACATTTAACAGTACATTGAGAAGTGACATTTCTGTTTGTCTCTGTCTGATTACACATTATCTGTGTATCTGTCTGATACACATTATGATTATGATACACTGGACTACAATATGTCTGGAAACTTATTTTATTGTGTGAATTACATACGTTTTGGAAATTTCAGATTTTCTTAAAGGGGTGGTTTTGTCAGAATCCATTTTCTTCAGGTTTTCATAGTTTCTAATAGGTCCCCCTGAGCCTGTCATGTAGGCCAAACATGAAAACTCTCTGGTCCCTGGTTATTTAAAAACAGAATCTGTAAGAAATGAAACTTTAAAATGCAGATCTGCATTTGTGCCCGGTTTGACGTCACAACGTGTATTGCCTGAGATGGTAGCGCCTTTCGGTCCGCCCAGCTGCTAGCTTTTGTTTTTGTTGAAAATTCAACATGGCAGAACGCACACAGACGCAGTGTTGCCAACTCGGCGATATACCTGTGTGTATGGCTGGCTGCTGATGGTGACGGCCGGTCTCTCTTCCTTCCCCCCCCCCCCCCCCCCC
>SSNR01000249.1:771495-791434 GCA_006937965.1 Callopanchax toddi | reverse complement strand
TAACACCTGCAGCTGCTCCCCAACTGCAGGCAAAGAAGGAAGTCCTTTTAAATCAGTGGAGAGCCAATCATCAGCTCCCATCTGGTTGATTGGCTCATGAGGTCCAGCTGCATATGGGCTCAAGCAGATGACGTCATCTTGGAGCTGCAAGGGGAGAGGAGGAGGAGGAGAAAATCCACCCTCAGGTTGGATCATTCAGGAGGGTGGGTCCTCTCATGCAGACTGAACAAAAACAAAACAAGACTCAACAGAACAAGGCCTCCACAAAATTGAGGGGGCCGTAACAGTGTGTTCATACATAAGGCCTATATATGATGAGTGTGTGTGATGATGATTATTTACATCATATTTCATATTTATATTTTCTGCCTGACATCTCTGTTTACACAAAAAAGCCTATTTTCTCCATTTTTTGGTCAGATACAGGCATTTTTGGTGAAACCCTCCTATGTTCTACAGCAGATTGTGAAAGAACGGAAGCAGCTAGAAACAAGCAGTCTTTTTCTGATGAAAGAAGAGAGTCTGCTCTTCTTTTAGTAGTTTCACTGTTTACATAGTCATAGAGAACAATATTCTGTGACACTCCAAAAAACAGTAAAAATGCTCAAAAACGCTGGCAGTGAGGGGCTTTATTTTCAGAAAACGGCTGGCAGTCAATGAGTTAATATGAGAGGGCAATTCACAACAAAATAACTGTAAAAACAGGTTAGGGAGAGGGCCGCTAAGACTGAAGGATGTGGAAAACCTTATCACTCCTGTTCAAAATAAATGTGTTATTTTGACTTCGACTCCCCCTTGCGGGCCTTGAAACAGGCTGAAGACAAAACACAACACTCCAGTATCAGCTGAGGGTGGGTGCTTCCCCCCCCTCCCCCTCCCTCACACATACTGATCACAACACACACATGCTACTGACGCACATCACGCCCTACACGTCAACGTGCGCTTCGGACCTTATCAACTCCTTCCTCCCCCATTGTTCTCTAGTGTAATTCAATGCTATCTGTGTAATTTTTATAAAGAAAGAAGCTTTGATGCTTATAATATAAGCTTTGGAAGTTTCCCATCTGACATCTGAATTTGAAACAGCACGATTCTCATTAGTATTCATGATATGCACAGCACTCGCTTCTGATTGGATGACCGAAACGTCAATACTCCGCCCCCCGAAATGTCCCGAGATACTTTGGAAAGTGAAAGAGTGAAAAAGTTAAAACCCAGGTAACAAACAGTAGCTACTAGTCTTTACTGAATATTAGCTTTGAGGGAGCCTGCGTCCTGCTTAAACTCATTTCCTCAGCTTTCTCCTCTTGCTGTGTGTGTCTCCCGCACTCCCCTCCGACAGGGGGGGGGGGTTGCGCAGCAGCGTGGTGGTGACACACACACACACACAGAGGGAAGAAAAAAAATGAGAGAGAGAGAGAGAGGGACCGGCGGCAGCCAGCCAGGTATATCGCCGAGTTGGCAACACTACGTTTGCGTGCGTTCCGTCATGTTGAATTTTCAACAAAAACAAAAGCTAGCAGCTGGGCGGACCGAAAGGCCTTACCATCTCAGCCAATACACTTTGTAGTGTCAAACCGTGCACAAATGCAGATCCACATTTTTAAGTTTCATTTCTTACAAATTCTGTTTTTTAAAATAACCAGGGAACAGAGAGTTTTCATGTTTGGCCTACATGACAGGCTCAGGGGGACCTATTAGAAACTATGAAAACCTGAAAAAAATGGATTCTGACAAAACTGCCCCTTTAAGACCTCCGTTCTGCCCTTGCTCCCACTTATTGTTTCTATTATTCATTCCTCTCTTTCTACTGGCATAGTTAATCAGTCACTGAAGTCTGCTGTAGTTTGCCCTATATTGAAGAAGCCTGGGGCTGATCCAATCGACCTAAATAATTTCAGACCCATCTCTAATCTTCCTTTCCTTTCAAAAATCCTGGAGAAAACTGTAGCTTCACAGCTCCTTGCTCATCTAACTAGCAATAACCTAGTTGAGCAATTCCAGTCAGGTTTCTGCCCCCATCATAGTACCAAAACCGCCCTCATTAAAATAAGCAATGAATTACTGATGGCAGCTGATTCCAGACTAGTCTCCATCCTGGTTCTTTTAGATCTTAGTGCTTAGTGCTCCTCATGGGTACAAAATCTGCCCTGGGGAAGACTGGCAGCTTCTCCTTAACCTGTGAGAATACCTCAGTTTCCTGTTCGGCTCAGGTTAAGAGCCTTGGTGTTCTCTTGGACAGCACGCTGTCTTTTCAGGCTCATATTAATTCAATCACCCGATCAGCCTTTTTTCATCTCCGTAATATAAATCGTCTCCGTCCTTCTCTCTCTGAACATGCTGCAGCTATCTTAGTGAATAGTCTGGTCACATCACGACTGGACTACTGTAATTCTCTTCTTTTCAGACTACCACAGAAGTACTACCACACTTCATAAACTTCAGGTAGTTCAGAACGCTGCGGCTCGTATAGTCACGAGAACACCTGTTTCTGATCACATTACTCCTGTCATTCGACAGCTTCATTGGCTGCTGATAAAATTTTGGATAATTTATAAACTGCTTCTTCTCACATTCAAGGCTCACATTCAAGGCCTCACTCCTTCCTACATCTCCCAACTCATCCAAGTTTCTATACCTTCTCGATCCCTCCGCTCCTCAGTGTCTATAAATCTGTACAATCCTCCTGCTAGACTCACCACCATGGGAAACCGAGCCTTCAGTAGATCAGTCCCATCACTCTGGAACTCTCTCCCAGCTGACCTTGAAATCATCACATCTCTCCCACTCTTTAAATCTAGGCTGAAAACGCATCTGTTTAAAGTCGCCTACTCAGTGTGAGATTTATGGTGGTCTTTTTACTGGTTGTTTTTAACTTGATGGTCTTATTCTTTTACTGTGTGTTTTTATGCTGGCTGTTTTAACTCATTAGTTTTATTGTGTTTTATTGTGAATTTGTGTTGTGCTTAGACCTTGAGTGACAGAAAGGCAGATCATTAGTAGATGTCACAATGTCTCCTACCACCTTTATGCAGATGACATTCAGCTGTACTGCTCCTTCAAGGACTCAGAGTTCTACAAACTGTCTGAACTACTGGAGTGTCTGTCAGCAACTAACTGGTTAGAAAATAACTTCCTTCAGTTAAACCCTGAAAAGACTGAATGTCTGATTGTTGCCCCTGATAGGATGGTCCCTCTGATCAGTCAACATATTGGTCATTTAAGTTCTGCTGTAAAGTCAAACCTGAGGAATTATTTTTGACCAATCAATGTCTCTTGAAGGTCATTCAAAACAGCTGGTCAGAAACTGTTTTTATCATCTGAGAAATATTTCCAAACTGAGAAGGTTGGTGTCAAAAGCTGAAATGGTTCTTCATGCTTTTATCTCCTCCCGTCTAGATGACTGTAACACACTTTTCACATGTTTGAACCAAAAAGCCCTTTATGGCCTTCAGCTGGTCCAGAACTCTGCAGCGAGGCTCCTCACTGGAGCAAACAGGAAAGATCACATCACTCCTATTCTGAGGTCTCTGCACTGGTTACCTGTTAAATGTAGAGTTCATTTTAAAATCCTGACTCTAACTTTCAGGGCCCTACATGGTCAAGCTCCTCTTTATGTTACTGAACTGATAAAGCCGTACGCTCCAACCCGAGCTCTCAGGTCCACAGACCAGAATCTTCTAGCAGTTCCAAGGACCAGATTTAAAAGTCGAGGTGATCGCTCCTTCCAGTCTGTTGCACCTCGACTTTGGAATGACCTTCCATTACTTTTACGCTGTATAGACTGTCTGGACTCCTTTAAAAAGCAGTTGAAGACCCAATTATTTAAAAGTGCTTTTAATTAAATCTTTTATGTTCATTTATTGGTGTTTAACCATTACTATACCTCAATCATTATGTATTTTAATTATATTTTTAATTTTTTGATTTTGTTTAATATTTTAATTTGTATTTATAGTCTTTTATTTTGTCTAAGAAAATTTAATATGTCCTTTATTATTTTCATGTCTTTTAACAGTTTTTTAGTTTATCTTGATGTTTTTGGTTCTTTGTCTTTTAATCATGTTTTTTGTGAAGCACTTTGTGATTTATGTTTGTGAAAGGTACTATATAAATAAACTTTACTTACTAAAAAAATTTTCACACCATGTTTTTATTGTTTTATGGAACTAAATGTGACTAAATGTAGCTAGCTGCTAAATGTAGCAGTGATGAATCCTGGGAACACAGCTGTAATCTACGCATCATGGCATTCTGAAATAGACAGACTGTGGATCAGAAGAGGGACCACAGTGGGGGATGCAGTTGGCAGCACTGTTGCCCCACAGCACAGAGGTTGTGGCTTGCTCCTGGCTGTGTCCTGTCTGCATGGAGTTAGCATGTTCTCTCCATAGCATGTGTGGGTTTCCACTCCGGTTGCATGCTAGTTGTGAGTTTTGCTTGTCTCTCGATGACCCTGTGATGAACTGGCAACTTGTCCAGGGTGTCCCTTGCCTTTCTCCTGAAAGCTGAAGATAGGTGCCAGTTTCTTGTGTCCCTCAAATAGATTAAATAGTTCAGAAGATAGATAGATGGGTGAGTGGGTAGATGGATGGATGGATGAATCAGAGTAGGCAAAAAGGAGAACTAAGTTTAGATTGTATAGCTCAGAGTACTTTCTCAACAGTGCTTCCATGCCTTCCCTTAATGATTTATCTGAACCTCCTGAATATGCCTGTTGGATCCCATGACTGAGGAGTTTTGAACACATACAAATACAGTATATATGACCTCTGCAACATAATAACAACTCAAAGAAAAAAAAATCATATGACTTTGTTGAAAGGATGTTTCTGTTGGGTCATGAGTTACAAAAGACTTGGCTGCAGGGTTGAGTTAAAGCTCCTCTGATCTCATCACACCTCATCAGCTTGAGGCCCAGATTACAACCTCAAGGCTTTCTGTGTGCTTTACTCCCATAGTAGTGCTGTGTCATGGTCCTTTGACTCTTTTTCTCTCATGACCACATAAAATGTTCCAAACAAATGTCAATCCCATTAGATTTTGTTTGGCCACAGGGTTGCGTTGGCAGCCTCTGATAATAGAATATTAAGCTTTGATTGTGGCTGTGAAATTTCAGTTTCCAAGGAGAATTTCCAAAGAGAAGTCCTTTTTCAGTCTGTAGAAAAACACAAAATAACAAACAATAAGACATATTTAGGTTTGAGCCACTACAGCCATCCGGCTGCGCTAACAGTTGCTACTTGTTTATGTTTATGTTTATGTATTTAGCAGACACTTTTATCCAAAGCAACTTACAACTGATATTGTAACCAAGAAGTTACCTTGAGCTGTCTGTCTTGTTCAGACATGTAAAAAGGCTGTTTCCATAATCAAGGCAAGATGAAATAAAAGCATGAATAATCATCTCTAATTTTGCTTTTGACACAAGAGTTCTGATCTTAGAGATATTTCTCAGTTGAAAAAAGCAGTTACGGATTAAACCTCGTGAATGTCCCTGTGAAAGAAGAGTAACTGAGCCAGGATACATTGAACAAGCAACCCGTGAGGTAGGATTCAAACCATAGTGTGATCTCCCTATGATGATACAGACCTTTAATATTTGCCTAAGATCTGTAAATGCATATTTTAGTGTGGTGTGGGGTTCTGTCAGGAAAGACATTACTGAACAAAAACTGAGCAAAATATACAATAGAAATGCAAAATGTCAGAACGTTGCTCATGACATGTCAGATCAAAAGTCTGCATGAGGCTTTTACTCACAGTCCTCTTCACTGTGCTCACAGTGACAGTTGTCCCGGTTCCTCCCACAGAACGTCATCACCATGATGTGCCACCTTCAAACATTTCACTTCATAACTCCATATTTCCTGGCTGCCTGATCTTGCTCAAGGATACTTCGACAGATGAAACTAAAAGTTTGAGGCCTTTGTTGCATTGACCATCATTATCTCAAAATTTAGCTTTGAAACTTTGCCTAAGTCAGGGGTGTCCAAACTTTTCAACTTGAGGGCCAAAATCACCAAGTGTAAAGTCCACGAGGGCCACAAAAATTTGAATATTTCTTAAATAAAAAGAGCAAAAGATGGTTTATTTTATTCATTATAAATGCAACATTTTAATGAACAGAATCTTTGTCAATACAACACATACAGGGATCTTGTACGTTTAGCTTAGGGATGCACATAGTTAACTGCCGTTAATGACGTACTGTAACCGAGTGTCATATTTGTGCCCAGTTAACTGCAATATATTTTTATGACACTAGAGGGCGTGCAAGCACCGCTATCAATATGTATTTACCCAAAACCAAGATGGAGGTGTGCTGGTCTCATAAAGCTCCTCAAGAAACCACAGCATGGAGCATTTTATACTTGTAGTGATGGACTAATTCTAAAGTAATTTGTTTTTTCCAGTCAAAGTGTTGTTGCTGTTCAAATTCGTTCATTTCAACCTCAGGTAGGTGAATTTCACACAACATTTACATTTCTAAAATGTCTTAGTATGTTAACAGTAATGTGTTTAGTAAAAAGAAATAATGTAATTATTTAGCTCCTATCAAGAAAACCTGTGTGTTTAAAAAAAGTGTGGCCTCCAGAACGCACGTTTAAGCAGGCAGGCAGCGCTGTGAGGCAAGTTCTCACGGTTGGACATTTTCTCTCTCTTGTCCCACTAACGTCATTCTTTGATTATGAAAGTTGAAACGAGTGTGCTGAGCATCCAAATCATGTTAAAGAGTGGATGAAAAAGCATTTGTTATCTGCGGGTGCGCCATGGTTTTGGTCAGTCTAGTACAGGACTGACGCAGCGCGCCATAAAACGCTGCTTGGAAAATCGCACCCATGACCTTCATTATTCTCACGTATCTTTATTTAAGAGCGAGAGAGAGAGAGAGAGAGAGAGAGAGAGAGAGAGAGAGAGAGAGAGAGAGAGAGAGAGAGAGAGAGAGAGAGAGAGAGAGAGATCTGATCTGATGGAACTTTTTTCTCTTTTGTCCCAACTGACGGAATTCCGTCCCCATGACGGAGAACTTTAACCCCTGTTGTAGTAATGGTAGCAGCGGGGGTGGGGGGTGGGGTATGGGCAGTGGCGTAACTTTACAGTTAACCGGTTATTAACCGTTAAGAGCTTCAATAGCCGGTTAAACAAAATTTGGAAAACCTGCATCCTAGTTTGACTCAATAATAAAAAGCATCAAATTCACTGGATCTGATTGGTCAACTGTTTTTAGGTTTATAGAAACTAAATTTCCCTCCATTCTCAGCAACAAGACCAGGATCTGGGTCTTTCTTCATGTAGCTGGATTTAGTCACATTTTGAACAGAGCTCACAAGCCAGCTTTTTAGTAATGAGTAATAAAGTCAATGAGGGTGTGTGGTTCTTTTTAACAGGAAATTAAATAGTTCCTATATATCTTAAATTGTCTTAATAAAATCAAGTACTTTGATTGGATGGAAAATTTTGCATTTAAAAAAATCTGTGTTTTTGTGTCTCATGTTGAAAATCTAAACATGAAAATGTCCGAAAGCGTCTCTCTGCATCAAAATCCTGCATGACAACTAAATTATATCATTCTTAAAACGCAGCTGAGGGCCGCATGTGGCCCCCAGGCCACACTTTGGACATGCCTGGCCCAAGTTGTCTGTTAAATTGCTCCACGGCACTTTTAATCCAGTCTTTTCTGGTTGGTGTCGGCTTTGCTTTTTATAAAACGCTGGCTCCCTCTGCTGTTGCAGTCATGTAATGACCCCCAACATTTATCAAAGTGATCATGAAGATTATAAAAGTCTAGAGCAGGGGTGTCAAACTCATTTTCACCGAGGGCCACATCAGCATAATGGCTGGCCTCAAAGGGCCAGATAACTTAAAAATGTAACCAAATTAAATGTAAAATAATTGTAACAACTCCTTAACGTTACATACCTCTGAATTTATTACTTATACAAGATAAAACATTACAAATGCATGAAAAATAGGTTTGCTTGTTGCTCTGTTAGAACATAAATCCTTTTGATTTGTCAGGTTATGAAACCCACTGAACTCCATCGATCAAGGATCAAACTATTCAAGTGGATTAAAAATACATCAAAGTTATAATAACTTTGATCAAAACAGTTGTTATAGTTAGGGGTGCACACAATCTGTCATCACATGTCCTCAAGGGAGAACCTGGCTCTGGTGTTTGAAGATGATGATCTGCTGTTGGCTCAACATTTGTCTGCTTAATGCTCAATATTTCAAACAACCTTTAACTCATGAGGTCATTCTGATGCTTAAATAAAACTTTTAAACATATTTAAACCAATTCAATATTGAAAATCCTTCTACTAGTCACCTCTCCGGTCTGACAGAGCGATGACCCGGTTTCTTCCTCACTGCAGTCAGACAGCTGCAGCAGGTGAGGAGGCGTGACGATCAAGGTGTTCTGATTGTTTCTGACTGAGCACCGTTAGTATTAATGTTCATTAGCTCGTATAAAAGTCCAACACAACACGTTATCTTAGGCAGAAACTGGTTAATCTGGTTTGCCATCAGAGAAGAGGATGATCAGCTGACGGAGGGATGGAGGATCAGCAGCTCCCCGCGCGCGCACGCATCATGGATCAGAAATCGACCAGTTATCTTTTGTTCTGGTCAACTAAAATGACTGATTCTGACAGAGAGAACTGGATATGTGATGACAAAATGAACGTCTTTCTCAGAGGGGAATTATTTATCAGCAGCTTGAGAGCGCGAGCTGTCGGGTTGGGGAGGAGTTAGTAAAGCGCGCGAGCTCAGCCAGCTGGATCGCAAACCGTGTCCTGAACCAAAGAGGGTGATCTGTTCAGATCACGGATCGATTGTGACCCGTTGTACCCCTACTGGGCATGTGTGAGCTGCGTGTGTGGGTCGGACGTACTGTGATTGTGTGTGTGTTAAAGCGCGCGCCGAACTGTGCGTAATGGCGCACTGGAGATGCTGTGAGTGAGTGAGTGAGTGAGTGAGTGAGTGAGTGAGTGAGTGAGTGAGTGAGTGAGTGAGTGAGTGAGTGAGTGAGTGCGTGTGTCGGAGCGGAGGTCCTACCGTGTGTGTCCACTAGCTTCAGAGGTCATGTGACCACTCATTCACTGAGCTGCAACAGGATGTGAAGCTGTCAGATCGAGGGGTCTCCCATCGGGACCGCGCAGCGCTGGTCCGCAAAGGCGCGTTCGAAATCCGGTTCTCATGAGGACCAGCCTACTGCTTGTGTGCACCCTGCCCTGTAGTGGCGGTAAGCCGTCAAGTCGCGGGTAACACAATTGACATGCATTGTGGGAAATGTAGTTTTTGGTCAAAATACGCTTTTTACCTATTTATTTCTGAATACTCAGACTTTTTAAGCTCTCGCGGGCCACATTAAATGACGTGGCGGGCCACATTTGGCCCGCGGGCCTTGTGTTTGACACATATGGTCTAGAGGGAGATACTTGAAAACATGTGAAGTCTGAGACTTAATAAAAGGAAAAGGGGTATTTGGGGCCACTTGCATATATACCTTAGTACAACGTAGTGGAATTTGTCCTCTGCATTTAACCCATACCTGAAGGAGCAGTGGGCAGCCATTGGTGCCCGGGAGGCAGTTGGAGGTTCAGTATCTTGCCCAAGGATACTTCGACACATGGCCAGGCCGGAGTTTGAACCTGCACTCTCTGACATGTGAGGCATCTCTTGCCACTGCGCCACGGTCACCTCCAAATTAACTTGATGAAGTTTATGTACGGTATTTATTACTATGGATGAAAGTAATATGATGGATAATACTAAAGCATTAAAATTGATCTCATTGATTGTTGAGTAAGAAACTTGTCCAGTTTCATGTTTGACAGCACTCTGCACCCCTCGACTGGCCAGATACGGCACTAGACAGTTTTGAGGAATGGGCCTGTTGCAAAGATGATGTAACTTTCTGCTTTACAGCCATAGTTACCAGGTCTAGCAACACTAGGGGGAGGAGGGATGGTTTCAGCGAGAGTTTCACGGTTTAACCAGTCGGATTATTAACCACATTGTGAAATATTGTAGAAAATAATGTTCTGAAAGACTTCCTCAACACAACCTCACAGATAAATAAATAGATATATAAATAAATCTGACCAAGACCGCTCTCCACGCACTCCCCTCCGGCTGCCTGCTCACAGACTTCCAGCGGCGGCTTGGCTAACACACAGACCCCGAGGACGCCAGACGCCAGGCGTCATCCCGCAGCTACGCCTGGGTTAATCTCTCCTACACCGACCTGATAATCAAAGCCTTCCTGAACAACACCTCACAGGTAAATAAATAAATCAGAACAGATGAGGCGTGACCCACACGAATACATCTCCGACACACGAGCTATTACCCGCTAGTAGAATCAGAACTGAGGTGACGGTCCTACGGGTCCAGTCGGATTTGGGTCGATTAATTATTTAGACGTACTGATTCAAGGCCAATTCATCCTCCAGAAGCAAGAACCTTGTTCTCACTGGGGGGTCTGCGCGGGCCGAATGAGACCCACACCGCTCGTCGGGTTCAATATGACCCAATGCTGATCCGGGAGGTTTTTGCGCCAGCAGATTGAGACTGAAAGCCTGACAGATCTGCGCTGGCTCATTAGGGACCCGGAGGTTTTGCTTAAGTCCTCCCGGCAAACCCAAAAGACTCGTCATCACGCTGGATGATGGATTGTTTTATTCTGCTTACACACCTGAAACGCACACCTGTATGACTCATCACAAAGTTTGGCAGCTGAGTTCTAGTGAAGAATACATTTGCATTTATGCTCGGACAGCTGAGAGAGAGAGAGAGAGAGAGAAAGAGGCAGAGAGAGGAAGATAGACTGTTTATGAACTTATAATATTTATACATTAAAAAATGTAAAAACAACAACTTGTCTGACGAGATTATTAGCTGAAAAGCAGTGGCAGGCTGGGGGGAGAAAGTTCTATTGTTCAGGTGTGAGATGATTTACGACAGTTGAAATGAAACTTCTAACCGTAGCCTCCTACTGCCCCCTACTGTTTAAAAGTCACTTGGTATTGCTTTAAAGTGATAATATGCAGTTTTGCTTGTTTTGGGCTCCCTCTGGTGTCCGTTTTAAATCACTGCATTAAATAAAATAGCCCATAGTTCTTGCTTAGACACTGCTAAATCTACCTGTTGAAATGCCTCCTCAGCCTTCATAGTTTTCTACAGGAGCGGTTATTTACTCCTTCAAAGAAATCAGCTGTGTTCAAGCAGGGAGAGATTGAAAAAAATCAGGAATCATGAGCTAAAAGCACTCCAGTGCTAGCATAACAGCTAGCCACTTTGGGTTAGCCTAACCCTCGTGAGACACGTGACTTCCTGGGTACCGTGACAGCGATGGAGATCTTGCAATCGTGGTATTCCGGCTGTAATCACCAGATGGGGCTAAGTGACTTTTCATTAACTCTGTAAAGGGTCATATTAGCACAGACTGGCTCAAGGAAAAGATTTAAAAATATGAAAAAGTTGCATATTATCACTTTAAAGTCTCCTAAACTTTGGTCTGATTTGGTGTGCAAAGGAACTTTTCTTACCAGGCGTAGAGCTGCCACTGCAAAAAACCCATCACTTTTAATTTTACATTTGGATCTTAGAAGAGTGAGAGGCATCTGGTTGTTTGACCTGAGTGTTCTGGGTTTAGAGAGCTGATGAGGAAGATCCAGGAGATGAGAAAATCTTTAGAATGGAGCGTGAGATGAACTGACTGATTGGGTCTTCATCTTCAGTAATGAGGGTGTTGCTCTGGTGTGTTGTGGTGAAGAAGGAGCTGAGTTTAAAGATAATATAAGATAAGAAGAACTTTATTGTCCCGAAGGAAATTGTTTTGTCATGAACATGCTCACTGCAACAGTAACAACACAAAACATAAAACAGTAGAAGCATCTAAAAACAAGCAAATAAAAAAACATTACGTAAAACAGAACAAATTCTGGCCAATAGGTATTATCAGAAATCAGCATGAAGTAAGGCATGTGAAAAGACAATATACAGATAGAATCATCTATGGCAGGAGAAGGAGTTGTATAGTCCTAAAGCAACAGGCAGAAAGGATTTCCTGTGCCGTTCTGTTTTGCACTTGAAGTGCAAAAATAACAGCTGCACCCGTTACCAGCAGTGTTGGGCAAGTTACTTCAAAACTGTAATGCATTATTTATTACTTGTTACTGTCATTTTAAAGTAATCCCTTACATTACAATATTACTGTTTTTTAAATGTAAGGCATTACACTACTACTGCATTACTTTAAGTTACTCTCATCAAAATAACTGTAAATATGGATTTGACATCTAATGAGCTCATTCTACATCCAGTGGAAAGTCATGTGATGGATACATGGAGATATATCCATCCATCTGTATATTAACCATTCATCCATCCATCATTTATCATCCATCCATCAATATCCATCCATCCATCAATATCCATCCATCCATCATTATCCATCCATCCATCCATCATTATCCATCCATCCATCCATCATTATCCATCCTCCATTTGTCCATCCATCCATCCATCCATCCATCCATCCATCCATCCATCCATCCATCCATCCATCCATCCATCCATCCATCCATCATTATCCATCATCCATCCATCTAACCGTATTTTAATCTATCATATTTACATATAGTAAATTTAAATGTATACACACACATATACATGTGCACAAGCTGCCTCAGGAATATATATATATATATATATATATACCTGAGGCAGCTTGTGCACATGGGGAGTTCCTATTCATAGTTTGACTCCTACCTCTACCTGTGTGCTTCGATCTCCTCCACCTGTCTGCTCCTCCTCCGTCCTGCAGCGGACGCTGCATGACGCATGCTTTCCTCTGCTCGGTGCACGCGAGAGAGCGAGCTCTCCAACGTCTGATGTTAATAATCTAGTCTGTTTGAGCAACTCTTTATCAGGAAACTTCTCAGTTCACTTCAGTTTCCGAGCGGCGCGCTGCGGGTCTTGGTTACTGTGAGCGCGCAGGACTTGGGCAGTGCACGCGACTTGTGCGCGCTCCTCCGACACAGTTCGGAACCACGCATGAGTTTGCTGCATGGCCCAGACAGAACCGGACTCATCTCTGCTCTGTCTGACTACAGGAAGCGAAACATTTGGCGCCGAGTGATGTTTCTCCTCTGGAAAACCCACCACTTCAGTCCGGGTTAAATATGCACTGTAATGCGCTGACTGACGTTGTACCGAGTAAAATATTACTGATTTTTTTTTCTGTAATGCCTTACATTACTGCGTTACCGCAAATAGCAATGTTTTACAGTAATTAATTACTTTTGTAACTCGTTACTCCCAACACTGGTTACCAGCTGAGTCAGACTTAAATAGTGGAGCCTCTTCTGATGATTGGAGGAGCAGGAAATGAACTCTGAACCCGTCGTTTGTCTCAGATTGCAACCCTCTTCTCAGTGTCTTATCCAAAGCAGCTTGTTAAAAAGGAATTTAAGGAACCTTGTTTTTAAGAATCTGGTGAAGTTTAAACTTATTGTGTGCAAAGCAACGCTCTCAACTTACAGTACATGCTGCTACGTTTCTAGTTTCACTTGGTCATGAGATTTGGATCATGACGGAAAGAACAAGCAGATACAAGCAGCTGAAATGAGCTGAAACCAGCATTACAAAAAATACTAACACCTGTCAGAACCTCCCAAGCCAGAGTCACAACCCCCCCAACATTCACCAGACCAGATTAAATCTGAGCTCATTGATGTTTGATAAAGTCAGCAGGTTGAATTTGGTCCAATCAAACATTTTTAACACTAAAACACATTGATCTATCAGGACTGCAGCTGTTTACTAAGGCTCACTCTGTTTTAATAGTTTTATTGTAGAAACCTTCTCATCTGGTCACCTGATAATAAAGGATTAGATTTAGTTTACAGGTGACCTGATTAACTGTCTTTTTTTTTTTTACCACACTTCAAACAGTTTTCACTTGTCAAAAAGTGATTGTAGCATCCAGTTTATCTGTAATGAATTAAATCTGCCTTAAAATGACTTTATTTCTCTCCTGTTTATTTTATTATCCATGTTACAGCATGCAGGGCTCTTCATCATGTTTTAGTTAAACTACTTGTGGGTCTTTTTAAACATTAGAATTAATGTGAGTCTCTGAAAACAACTGTAAAGACGAATCTGATGAAGTCACTGACAGATAAATGTGTTTTAGTGTTGATCATCTGTTGCATTTTAAGCTGTCTGTCACACAGCTGGGAAACACGGTGCACGCTCCCATTCACGTTATGAATGACAGGCGCGCGAGCACGGCTGAGTTCACCAGACAGGTGACAGATAACGAGAACTTCGTCCTTCAGCCAAAGAGAGGAGGAGACATTGAAAACCAATGGGTCTCTCAGACCGTTAAAAACCAGTTATGCTGAGGGGTTTTTATGCACTTATTTGCCAAATGCGCATCATCACGCAGGAGGAACAAACCAAAATGTTGATGATCCAACCCAGTGTCAGCGGACCCACTGATCTACTGGTTTTATGGACCAGGCAGATCAAAGTATGAATTTTAAAAAGTCTGGACTGTCGTTGGTCCACCGGGAAATGTTCGGGTTCACCAGAGCGTCCAGGTTGACGCAGAGCCTCCTTCTCCTCCTCGCCGAACTACTCACTCACTGGGAGAACGCGTCCTGTCAGGACTGAAACTCCTAAGCGGACTTTCCCTCTGCTCCTACCCTCACACTGGGAAGAACCGCTGCCAGACCAGCAGTTCTCTTTCATAGCATTCGTTTCGTGTCTCACTATGGGAACGCCTCAGGCGTGACCTCATCAGAAGCTCCTATTACACTCTGCCAGCCAGGATTGGCTGGAGGTAAGTCTGTCAGTGCAGACGGAGTCCAGGCCCCTCCCCTATAATATATATAGGGCCAGCTCTGCACTGATAGGTTATTCAAAAACCTCTTCTCGCTACGAGCAGAAGTTCCCTCCGTTTCTCCAGCGAGCTGTTACTTAGCACCTAGCTTAACTGTCCACAGACTTGAGCGCAAACTCTGTCGCCGGGCGCTTGGTACTGAGTTCGGTTCCAGAGAAACCTGCTCCTACCTACCGCTGCAAAGCAGGAGTCGGAGCCTCAAAGTTTAGCAATAAACTTCACTCGAGTTGTAAAACTCCCCGGTAGCAATACCGTCTCCGGTGCTAACACACCCCACTTCCACTGAGTAGTAATACTCCCGCTGTGCTAGCTGCTAAGTCCAAGCCGCAACGCTTGCCCCATCTAGCCACAGCAACCCGCCGATAATGGAATCTGCAAAGATTACCAGTAAAGCGGAGGTAAATCCACAGCCGCGAACATGCTCCTGTGGAAATAAAATCTCGAGCTGGGACACTCACCAACTGTGTGTGACGTGTCTCGGTCTCAAACATGCCCAAGCGGCCCTTGAGTCCACCGAGGACTGCTCGCACTGCGACCGTTTCTCCCTCAAGGTGCTTCGTCGCCATCTGGCCCGCCAGGTTAATCTGTCCGGAGGCGACCCGTTGATGGCGTCGGCAGCAGCAGTCATCCCAGGAGCAGTGAGTCAGATGCTCACGCTACCTGATGAAGCTCAGCCCTCAACCAGCTGGGGCAAGATGCAGAACGCTGCTGACCCACTGGATACGAGCGGACATGGTCTCATAACCACCCCGCCCGAATATCCCCCGGCCGGTGAGTACGAGGACTCGGACGCAGGCTCCGAGCTCCTCCTCACCGACAATGATGAGGAAGACTATCCCCCTCTGGCGCTCCCTAGGCGGGCTGCACAGCCCACAACCTCCGGTGGTGCTCAGGCGGGTGATGGTGACTCATCTTCGGCTGCCGCGGATTTGGACCTGCAGGACGTGTGCAAACGCGCCGCGGCCAAACTTAATATCCAGCGGCCCGAAGTTCAGGCTGAGGTGGTATGTTCACGTTATGACGGGAAGAAACTACCGAAAGCCAAAAGAACGGGAAAACAGCTCATGCCGTTTTTCCCGGAACTTCTGGAGGAGCTTGGCGTCTCCTGGCGCTCCAGGCCCTACAGAGACAAACATCCAGTAGCGGGCAGCTCAGCGCTGGACTNGCGAAGGGATGGATGACCACGGTATCAAACAGATGCCCCCTGTGGAGCAAGCTGTGGCGGCGCACCTACACCCGAAGGCCCCCATGTCCTCGGGCGGGCCCGCCCTCCCCTCCAGAGCGGACAGGTTTCAGTCCAGCCTAACGGAGAAGTCCTACAAAGCGGCTGCTCTGTCTGTGCGGGCCCTGAACGCAACATCGCTGCTGATGGCATATCAGGCTGAGCTGGAGGAGGAGATGACTGCTTCGCCTGATGCTGGACTGTGGGAGGAAGTGTGCATCATCACTGATCACTGCCTCCACCTCCACAAGGTGGCAGTTCAGGCTCTGGGCAGATCCATGGGGTTGATGGTCCTGCAAGAAAGAGCTCGATGGTTAAATTTGACCACGCTGACCACCAAGGAGAAAGAGGATCTCCTGGATACCCCCATCACTCCACAAGGGCTTTTTGGTGCGGCTGTCACCTCAATGCAAAAGCGGTGTGAGGAAAAGAAGCGTGAGGGTGAAGCTCTCAAGCTGTGTCTGCCAAGACGAGCTCCACCCGCTGCTGCCGCAGCTTTCCAGCGGCAGACCTTCGCACAGGCTGCAGCTCGCCCTCCTCCAGCCTTCAGGACCCCGCAGCTGCCTAAGCCGCAAACTGGTCCACAGGCTCAGCGGAGAGCAGCGCCCACCAGGTCCACATGGCAACGGAGACCGGAGGCTGCACGCTCAGAACCGCCGCCGCCGCCACCCACCTCCACTCAGGGTGGACGGAGGAGGAAACGTCAGGCCTGACGCTTCCCTCGGCGATGGAGGGATGAGCAAGCTGGACTTGCTCTCCCGGCCGGCACCGTTCACAAGCCCGACCAGAGAGTTCAGAAAAGTTCGGCGCATGAACGGTGGACTGTTCGAACCCACTCGGTTCTGTGTTCGTGTTCCACGAGCTGTTTGCAAACGTGGCGACACCAGTTTATGCATGTTCTTTTGTCAAAAAGAAATAAACAATGTAAAGCTGTCGCAACCAGGCATTGTGCCGAGGGCGCAGCAGGAAAAGATGTTGAAAAGCATAATAAACTCAGAGGCTCGAGGGAAGATGGACACTCGCTTTCCCAGCGAAGTGAGACATCTTCCTTTTCAGAGCGACTCTGTGGCAGCCTGCGGCCCTCGCGCATGCGCAGCACAAAGCGAGCGCACCTGCTGCCAGACTCCACAAGGGGGAGCCAGTACTCCACTCAACACAGAGTGGCCTGTCAGTCCCCTGTCACTGAGAATGACCGAGTGGGAAAAATGCACGGATTCAGACTGGATTCTGAAAACAATAAACCGCGGCTACAGGCTGCAGTTTGCGGTACCTCCCCCAGTGTTCAATGGCGTGATACAATCACAGGCAGGGGGAGAATCAGCTCTTTTTCTGCAAGAAGAGATTTCTTCTTTGTTGGAGAAAAGAGCGATCAGAGCGGTCCCCGCCGATCAAACCCAGTACGGCTTTTATTCGAGGTATTTCCTCGTGCCAAAGAAAGGCGGTCGCGGGATGAGAGCGATTTTGGACCTAAGGGCTCTGAACAAGCACCTCAGGTCATACAGATTCAGGATGCTCACACACGCATCTCTGCTGCGCTTCCTTCGGCCAGGCGATTGGTTTGCATCAATCGACCTGAAGGATGCGTATTTCCACATCCCGGTCTACCCTCCACACAGGAAATACCTCCGATTTGCATTTCAGGGGAGATGTTACGAGTACCTCGTCCTTCCCTTTGGCCTCTCTCTGAGCCCGAGAGTATTCGTGAAATGCACAGAGGCGGCTGTGGCTCCGCTCAGGGGGCGGGGCATCCGCGTGTCCATGTACATAGATGACTGGCTTATTGCTGCGCCGTCTCGGGAAGAAGCAGGACGTCATGTGACACTGCTGTCAGAACACATACTGGCTCTGGGTTTCCAAATAAACGGGGAGAAGAGCTGTCTTCTCCCATCCCAGAAGATCTCCTTCATCGGCTTACTGCTGGATTCAGCTCAGGCCAGAGTGAGACTGTCAGAGGACAGAGTGAAAGCATTGACAGGCTGCCTGTCCCTGTTTCGCCGGGGCAGTCAAGTACCCCCTTGGCTCTTCAGAAGGCTGTTGGGGCTAAATGCCTCAGCCTTGGCCGTGATACCACTGGGACGCCTTCACATGAGAGGGATCCAGCGCTGGGTGGCCACCCAGGGGTTAAATACCCTCTCATCACGCAAAGTGAGAATCTCAGCAGCCTGCATGGCTGCACTGCGTCCCTGGAAAAATGTGCACTTCCTCACTCAGGGTGTACACATGGGCGTGGTGCAGAGCCGGAAGGTTGTGACCACAGATGCCTCCCTGTCAGGGTGGGGGGGGCATCTTCGAAGGACGAACGATAAATGGGTCCTGGAGCTCACAGATTCGTTCGTTTCACATAAATTATTTAGAACTGTTGGCTGTTCGCCTCACACTGGAACATTTCCTCCCTTTCCTGATGGGAAGTCATGTGCTGGTCAGGACAGACAACACCACTGTAGTGGCTTATATCAACCGACAGGGGGGGCTCAGGTCCCTGCACCTGCACCTGCTGGCTCACAGATTAATAATCTGGAACAGCAGTCATTTTCTGTCACTAAGAGCCACTCATGTCCCGGGGGTGCTGAATCAGGGGGCAGACCTGCTCTCCAGGAGGAACCCCCTGTATGCAGACTGGAGACTCCATCCCGAGGTGGTCAAGATGGTCTGGCAGCGCCTCGGGCAGGCCACTGTGGACCTCTTTGCCTCACAGGAGAACGCCCAGTGTCCCCTGTTCTTCTCTCTGCAGGATCACGCTGCGCCTCTGGGTGTGGATGCCTTCGCTCACGAATGGCCGCGGGTCCTGCTTTATGCGTTCCCTCCAATTGCACTAATCTCCCCAACTCTGGACAGAGTTCGGAGGGAGGGCCTCTCCGTGATCCTCATAGCGCCGCACTGGCCGGCGAAACACTGGCTGGCGGAGATCACTCAGCTTCTCCACGGGGAGCCGTTCCGGCTTCCGCTGAGGAGAGACCTGCTGTCTCAGGCCCGGGGGGAGATCCTCCACCCCCACCCAGAGAGGTTGTCCCTTTGGGCCTGGCCTGTGAGGGGTTTAATCTGAGGACCATGGGCCTCCCACAAAACGTGATTGAAACGATCCAGAGTGCCAGGGCTCCGGCCACTAGGTCACTGTACGATCGAAAATGGTCAGTTTTTGAAAAGTGGTGTGCTGAAGCTCACGTAATACCTTTTCAGTGTCCTGTTGGGACAGTTTTGGCCTTTTTACAGGACCTGGTGGATAAAGGAAAATCTTTTTCCACTGTTAAGGTTTATTTGGCTGCTATCTCAGCCTGCCATGTTGGTTTTCAGGAGAAAACTGTGGGACAACACCCCCTGGTGGGCAGGTTTATGAGAGGAGCACGCCGTCGGCTCCCTGTTAGTAAACCTCTGGCTCCCTCATGGGACCTTCCTCTGGTGTTGAAGGCTTTAACTGGTCCGCCTTTTGAACCATTAGAGGATGTGGAACAAAAATTTTTGACACTGAAGACTGTTCTCCTCCTAGCAATAGTCTCAGTCAAGCGTGTGGGTGAACTACACGCCCTCTCTGTGCATCCTTCATGTGTTCAGTTCTCTGCTGGAAAAGACAGGGTGACTCTGCGTCCCAATCCTGCTTTTACACCTAAGGTGCTGGGAGCTTGCACTTCTATTGATTTGGTGGCATTTAGTTCTCCACCTTTTGCTTCACAAGATCAGCAGCACCTGCACACTCTGTGCCCAGTGCGTGCTCTGCACATTTATATGGACAGAACCAGGAATTTAAGGAAAAGTGATCAACTTTTCGTTTCCTGGGCCTCGAATAATTTGGGGAATCC
>SSNR01000249.1:740223-771485 GCA_006937965.1 Callopanchax toddi | reverse complement strand
AATCAAGTTCCCTTTAGATCTGAATGCAGAAGAGTCAGGATCTCTGGAACATCTAAACTTCTCCACATGTCAAAGCATGCTCAATTTATGCGTTTTCCATAAGGGGGATTTATTAATTTAAATAAAACAAAGTATTTTAAAATCCCACTGGATGAACAGGTTTTATCTCATGCATTTTCTATATTCTTTTTAAAAATCCCAAAGAGATGTGAACAGGTTAAGACTGATTTAGTACTGTCCATATCAAGACTGAGCCATGAGAAGACCTCCAGTTTCCCAAACAAATGTTAGAATATAATAAAATCATAGGATTAACATCAGAAACCAAAACTATCAGACATCCATCTAACCCTATGGAAAGAACTGAGAGCATCAGAAAATAAGTTATAAGTTTTATTAGAATGTGAATTGTTCAGATAGTGTCATTTGAAATCCAGTGCACTGGTTTGGAAATGATTGTCCCTGAGTTGAAACTGAACTTTATGTTTTTGAAACTGGATTTCTTCCTATTGAAAATTCAGCTGTAATATTTTCTGTTTCAGTTCTCACTGCTCAGTTTCAAATGACATCATTTTTAAAACATTAAATCCAGTTTAGTGACAATCATTCATTTCCAAAGCAATACATTGGATTTCAAATTACACTAAACACTTTTAAAGCATTTATTCAAGTCAGATTCAATTTGAACGATGCAAATTCACATATACCTGATTCTAGTCCAGTTTCTGAAGGCTGGAGTTTCTGCCCATACTAACCCCTGACACTGTATTTTTGGACGCCTACTGCAGCATGTGTCTATGCAGGCTCTGAATCATCTATTTGAGCTGAGAGTGGTGATCTCTGAGGCTGATAACGTTACCAACTCCCTCCTGCAGCAGCAGCATGTTCTAGGTTCTTCCTGTGGTCCAAGAACCTTTAACACAGTATGGCATGTCTGAAGCTTTTTTAAAGTTCCTAATATTTTACATGGGAGCTGAAGAGACTTTCTAACCAAAAACAGCTGGACAGGAAGTGCAGAAAATAAAGCATTTACTGATGTGACGTTATGTGTTCTGACCTGACCAGTAACAGCTGTGCTGCATGATTCTAACTAAACAACCTCCAGCTGGTTACTGAAATCTGCTCCAGTCCAACTGATTCTATCAAGTTAAACAGGAAATAAATTATCCTGCTTTCCTGTTTAACAGGTCCCACCTGTTGGTTGACAACATGAAGCTGTAACCAGAGCAGCTAACAGAGCTAATTCAAACCTCTTTATGAAACAGGTTCATTGGTTCTAGGGGTGGTTCCGACCCGCTGTCCTCCCTCTAGAACCGCCTCTGCAGACATGACTAACAAGTAAACCTTTAGGTTACTTACGTAACCCCGGTTCTCTGAGTAGCATGAGTGAGTGTCTCACCGGGCCACCCTCCTTGCTGGTGCGTAGCGAGGAAGAGGTGGACGTTTTTGAATAACCTATCAGTGCAGAGCTGGCCCTATATATATTATAGGGGAGGGGCCTGGACTTCGTCTGCACTGACAGACTTACCTCCAGCCAATCCTGGCTGGCAGAGTGTAATAGGAGCTTCTGATGAGGTCACGCCTGAGGCGTTCCCATAGTGAGACACTCACTCATGCTACTCAGAGAACCGGGGTTACGTAAGTAACCTAAAGGTTTACTTGTTAGTCATGTCTGCAGAGGCGGTTCTAGAGGGAGGACAGCGGGTCGGAACCACCCCTAGAACCAATGAACCTGTTTCATAAAGAGGTTTGAATTAGCTCTGTTAGCTGCTCTGGTTACAGCTTCATGTTGTCAACCAACAGGTGGGACCTGTTAAACAGGAAAGCAGGATAATTTATTTCCTGTTTAACTTGATAGAATCAGTTGGACTGGAGCAGATTTCAGTAACCAGCTGGAGGTTGTTTAGTTAGAATCATGCAGCACAGCTGTTACTGGTCAGGTCAGAACACATAACGTCACATCAGTAAATGCTTTATTTTCTGCACTTCCTGTCCAGCTGTTTTTGGTTAGAAAGTCTCTTCAGCTCCCATGTAAAATATTAGGAACTTTAAAAAAGCTTCAGACATGCCATACTGTGTTAAAGGTTCTTGGACCACAGGAAGAACCTAGAACATGCTGCTGCTGCAGGAGGGAGTTGGTAACGTTATCAGCCTCAGAGATCACCACTCTCAGCTCAAATAGATGATTCAGAGCCTGCATAGACACATGCTGCAGTAGGCGTCCAAAAATACAGTGTCAGGGGTTAGTATGGGCAGAAACTCCAGCCTTCAGAAACTGGACTAGAATCAGGTATATGTGAATTTGCATCGTTCAAATTGAATCTGACTTGAATAAATGCTTTAAAAGTGTTTAGTGTAATTTGAAATCCAATGTATTGCTTTGGAAATGAATGATTGTCACTAAACTGGATTTAATGTTTTAAAAATGATGTCATTTGAAACTGAGCAGTGAGAACTGAAACAGAAAATATTACAGCTGAATTTTCAATAGGAAGAAATCCAGTTTCAAAAACATAAAGTTCAGTTTCAACTCAGGGACAATCATTTCCAAACCAGTGCACTGGATTTCAAATGACACTATCTGAACAATTCACATTCTAATAAAACTTATAACTTATTTTCTGATGCTCTCAGTTCTTTCCATAGGGTTAGATGGATGTCTGATAGTTTTGGTTTCTGATGTTAATCCTATGATTTTATTATATTCTAACATTTGTTTGGGAAACTGGAGGTCTTCTCATGGCTCAGTCTTGATATGGACAGTACTAAATCAGTCTTAACCTGTTCACATCTCTTTGGGATTTTTAAAAAGAATATAGAAAATGCATGAGATAAAACCTGTTCATCCAGTGGGATTTTAAAATACTTTGTTTTATTTAAATTAATAAATCCCCCTTATGGAAAACGCATAAATTGAGCATGCTTTGACATGTGGAGAAGTTTAGATGTTCCAGAGATCCTGACTCTTCTGCATTCAGATCTAAAGGGAACTTGATTCTGTTTGTTTACTGGGAACCAGCCTGATCAGGACCCTGGTTTTCCTGTGTCTGCTGACTGATCCTGAACCAGCTGAGGGTTGTTTCATTTTGACATCCTGAACTGATTTAAAAATGAATGTTGTGTTGAAACATGAGCAGAAACACCCAGACAGACGGAGCCGGGCCCGGAGGGGCCGCCCAGCTCCATCTCCTCCCTGATTCCACAGTGAGTCCAGACAGCAGAACCACAGCCAGCAGGAATGGAGGCCGACCGAACCGGAGCCACGCTCCCCGGACGGGACGAGACCCTCCTACCGGACCCGGAGCCGCTGGAGGAGCTGGCGGGTCCCGTCCCGAAGAGGCAGGCCCGGGTCACCGTCAAGTACAACCGGAAGGAGCTGCAGAGGAGGCTCGATCTGGAGAAGTGGATCGACGAGAGTCTGGACCGGCTGTTCCAGGGTCAGGTGAGTCCGGGACCCAGAGAGAGAGAGAGAGACCCGGGTCCGGTTCACCCGAACCGAATCCGAGTTCGGTTTTAACGGCGTTAAACCTGCGGTCGTGTGGTGCGTGTTTGTGTTTATGTATGAGTGTGTGGTGCGTGTGTGGGGGTGTGTTTATGTGTGTGTGTGTGTGAGTGCGTGTTTGCGTTTATTTATGTGCGTGTGTGTTTATGTGTGAGTGTGTGGTGCGTGTGTGGGGGTGCGTTTATGTGTGAGTGCGTGTTTGCGTTTATTTATGTGCGTGTGTGTTTATGTGTGAGTGTGTGTGTGAGTGCGTGGGGTGCTTGCGTGAGTATGTGCGCGTGCTTAGGCAATGTGTGTTTAGGTGTGCGTGTATGTGCTAATGTGAGTGTGCTGGGGTCTTTGTGTGTGTGTGTGTGTGTGTGTGTGTGTGTGTGTGTGTGTGTGTGTGTGTGTGTGTGTGTGTGTGTGTGTGTGTGTGTGTGTGTGTGTGTGTGTGTGTGTGTGTGTGTGGACATGTGGTCACAGTTCTGTATCTGAACTTTGGTTTTCTGCCCATAAAAGGGCATGATGGGAGATGGAGAGAGGTGACTGGGAGAGGAAATGACAGGGTCCCGTGTGTGTGTGTGTGTGTGTGTGTGTGTGTGTGGGGGGGGGTTTGAACAAACAATGTGCATCTGGCTGTGGAGGCAGCCCCCTGACAGGAGATGAAGGAGGGGTTTATCTTTTGGAGGCAGCATGAAGAACTCGTCCTGTCGAAGCAGATTTATTTGGTTATAAAACAGAATCCAGACCCCAACAATACAACAGCTCTGAGAACCAATCAGGACTCAGCTTTCTGGTCCTCACATTCCAGAACCCTTACATCACAACAAACAGTAAATATCCAACCATGATGACAGCGTTTTGTCAAATAGTTTTTTTTAACTGATCCGAGAAGTTCCAGTCTTAAGAGTTCAGATGGATGTGTTGATTGTAGAACTGAGGTCCAGATTGTGCCAAGAACCAACTCACACAGACGAAGAGGAGCCGTCCAGTGGGACGAAGGCTGAGTTACTGTTCCTTTTCTCCGTTTGTACAAAGGCAGCTTGTTTAAACAGAGCTGGCCATTGTTATTGTGTTATGCAGACCTATTGCTATGCAGCCTCCTGAGCTTCAACATCCAGTGTGTGTCCAGTAGCGTCATGTTCAAGTTCTCAACTCAAACAGCCATCAGGAGCTTTGTTCAGACCTTCAGCCACAGGGTTGTCCTCTCTACTAACTTCACTATAAGGTGACAACCTGCCTCAGAACACATCAGACACTAAAACCCCAAATCAGTTTGTCACCTGAGGATTTAGTCCTGACTGAACAAACCAAACACATGGTTGAGTTTCAGCATTAAAACTGTTAGGATATAGAAACAGACCTGGTTTGTCTGAACTTATGATTGTGTGTGTGTGTGTGTGTGTGTGTGTGTGTGTGTGTGTGTGTGTGCCTGTTGACCCCAGGAGAGTGACATGCCAGAGGAGGTGAACATTGATGATTTGATTGACCTGCCAAATGATGAGGAGAGAGTTCGAAGGTTAAAGGTAACGTGACTCGTTTCAATTCTTCTTCTTTGTTATTTTACGTCTCACCCCATTGTTCACCCCATTGCCTAACTCTTCACATGGTCACATAGAATTTGAGAATGTATTATTGGATTGTTATATTGATATTAAACAACACGTAACAACTTTATTCTCCTTCTTTTAAACAGGGGCTTCTTCATAAATGCAGCAACAACACAGAGGTATGGTTCACTGAAATGATACAAGTTCAAATCATCATCATCCACCTGTCAATATGCAGATGTCTATTTTGTGCTTTTGTTGCAATAAGATACTGTAGATACAGTGGGGGAAATAAGTATTTGGTACTCCGCTGGTTGTTCAAGTTTTCCCGCTTCTAAAGGGTGGAGAGGAACGTAATTTTTATCATAGGAACACCTGAACTGTGAGAGACAGAATAAAAAATAAAATCCAGAAATCACATTTATGATTTTTAAATAATTTTCATTTTACTGCATGAAATAAGTATTTGACCCCCCCACCAACCATCAGAGTCCTGTCTCTCTCAGACCTGTTAGCTGGTCTTTAAGAAGCCCTCCTATCCTACACTCATTACACCTGTTTGAACTGGTTACCTGTATAAAGACACCTGTCCACTCAACCAATCAGACTCCGCCCTCTCCACCATGGAGACCAATGAGCTGTCTGAGGTCACCAGGGACTAGACTGTAGATCTACACAAGGCTTGGATGGGCTACAGGACAACAGCTTGGTGAGAAGCAACAACTGTTGGATCAATGATTAGAAAAAAGATGACTGATAGTCTCCCTCAGCCTGGAGCTACATGAAGACCTGGTCTGGTGGAGAATCAATGATCAGGAGAAAGGTGAGGGGTCAGCCCAGAACTACAAGAGAGGACCTGGTCCAGGACCTGAAGACAGCAGGGACCACAGGGTCAAAGGTTACCATAGTAACATGCTACACCATCATGGATTAAAATCCTGCAGTAGGTCCTCTTTCTGAAGACGGGACATGTCCAGGTCCATCTGAAGTTCACCAGAGACCATCTGGATGATCCAGAAGAGACATGGGAAAAGGTCATGAGGTCAGATGAGACCTAAATAGAACTTTTTGGTATAAACTTCACTCACTGTGTTAGAAGGAAGAAGAAGAAGACGACGGATGAGAAGAATCCCAAGAACACCACCCTAACCATGAAGCATGGTGATGGAAACATCAGGCTTTGGGGTGTTTTTCTGCTATGGAGACAGGACGACTGCACTGTATTGAGGAGAGGATGGATGATGCTATGGATCACCAGATGTTAGGCAACAACCTCCTGGAGGAGGCTCCATCAGAAGCATCAAGGTCCTGGAGTGGTCAAGCCAGTCCCCAGACCTGAACCCCATAGAAAAACTTTGGAGGAGCTGAAATTCAGCAACAACCCCAAAACCTGGAAAGATCTGGAGAAGATCTGAAAGGAGGAGTGGGTCAAAATCCCCGCTGCACTGATGGCAACCTGGTGAAGAACTACAGGAAACGTCTGACCTCTGGAATTGTAAACAAGGTTTCTGTGACAAATTTTAGTTCTTTTTTGTAGAATCAAATACTTATTTCATGCAATAAAATTACAATTAATTATTAAAATACCATAAAATGTGATTCTCTGGATTTTTAAAAAGATTTTGTCTCAGTTGAGAAGTTCCCAGGATGACATTTACAGACCTTTACCTATTGTCCCCACTGTAGATAGACACATGAGATATAGACACACAAACGCATGGAGAAAACACACATGCAGATTCTCCCAGATAGGAGCCAAATCTTTCCAGCCCGTGATCCACATATTGTTCCCCCCAAGTTGTAATTCTTTCACTCTATCCATGTTTCCATACCGAGGCGACCTGGTATTGAATGCGCTGTGTTTACAAAATGACTACTAGATGCAACGTGAGCGGCTGACTTTTTACCCCAGCTCTTAGAGTCTAAGAAACCGGGTCATCGCTCTGTCAGACCGGAGAGGTGACTAGTAGAAGGCTTTTCAATATTGAATTGGTTTAAATATGTTTAAAAGTTTTATTTAAGCATCAGAATGACCTCATGAGTTAAAGGTTGTTTGAATTTATTGAGCATTAAGCAGAAAAATGTTGAGCCAACAGCAAATCATCATCTTCTACCCCACCCCCCATGCGGACCAAACACCAGAGCCAGGTTCTCCCTTGAGGACATGTGATGACAGATTGTGTGCACCCCTAACTATAACAAATGTATTGATCAAAGTTATTATAACTTTGATGTATTTTTAATCCACTTGAATAGTTTGTTCCTTGATTGATGGAGTTCAGTGGGTTTCATAACCTGACAAATCAAAAGGATTTATGTTATAACAGCAACAAGCAAACCTAGTTTTCATGCATTTGTAATGTTTTATCTTGTAGAAGTAATAAATTCAGAGTTATGTAACGTTAAGGAGTTGTTACATTTATTTTACATTTAATTTGGTTACATTTTTAAGTTATCTGGCCCTTTGAGGACAGCCATTATGCTGATGTGGCCCTCGGTGAAAAGGAGTTTGACACCCCCACTTTAGTAAATCTCCTGAATGATTGTTACTTTAAACAATGGAGTTCAGGGCAGTAACAAAGCAAAGCTTTTGGGGAACCATTACTGATGGTGAACAGATTTCAGCATAACAGCAGTTATTATCAGGGAAAGAGGACAAACACTTCCACACCACTGTACCTGAAGGACAACTGTGAGTTAATTTACACACATGTTAATTATGTAGAAGAACTGACAACAATGAACAGGTTACATCTGGTAAAGGTCAGCTCTAATGAAAGTGTTCTGTTTGCTGCCTTTGACTGTGTTTGGAGTTGCTTTTAAAATGTTCGTGTCTGTTATGTCACGGCATCTTGTTCAAGGGAAACACACGCAAACACACACTCACACACGACTACAGCCCTAACAATATCCTTCTTGGGTCACTTCTGTTGGAGCAGGAAGTGGTTTTCTCACTTCATCACTGACAGCGGACCATAGACGGGAGAGACCACTTTATTTATAAAGCACTTTAAAAACAGCAGGCACTGAGCAGCATGCTGAACACGAAGGCATAACATACATTCAAGGAAAGGATGAAATACAATACTTATCAAATATAATAAAAGAAATTGACTAAGAAGGCACAATAAAACAAAAAGAGACAATAAAATCAAACAGAATTGAAGACATCTGAAAACAAAACCCAATAGAAAAAACACCCTAAAAATGAATAAGAAGAAACATTAAAAGCTTTATTGAAAAATAATAAAAATATTAAAACAACCCCTCCAAAGAAAAAACACACAAAAAACCCCATTAAAGATTAATGTTAATAAATATAATTACACAACAATTAATAAGTGAAAATAAAGTTGGGGGAAAGAGAATCAGAGCAGGAGATAAAAAATATGCAAAACATTCAGCGGGATGAGAGAGAACAGACGTAAGTCATGGTGTGGAGAGCACAGCGGTGCAGGACGGAGAGCAGAAAATACAAGACGAACTCCAGCACTGTTTGAAAAATTGAGACAAACAAAAAGAAAACTGAAGATAAAAAGAAGGAAAAAGAGAAAAGCAAAGACTGAAAGAAAAAGATGAGATGGAAGCACATCTGGAGGAACACAAAAGGATGTTTGAGGAGAGAAAGAAAGAAATATGAAATGCATTCAAGGAATGGATAAGATAAATAAAATACTAACATACAATAAAAACATCAATAGGCTAAAAATAGATACAGTATTTACTTGATTGATCCCCTGGGAAAATCCTCTGGGAAATTCATCAAAATGCACAATAAAACATATAAAAACAGCCAGAAAGGCAACTAAACAGAGTAAAGACAGCAAAAGAAAGAGAACCAGGAAAAAGATGGAAAAACACACCTATTCAAGTGAAAGACAGATGTTTAAATGACTATATTTACACCCATCAGCCATCAGGATCAACAGCATTGCAGAGGCAGAACAACCCAAGATGAAAGTTACAGCAGCTGTCTCAGGCCAAACCTCTTCCTCTAACCTCACACCCCAACAGGACGGCCATATTGTCCCTCAGCAACGACCTGGGGTCGCATTTATAAAGCTGCTTATGCACAAAATGGGCCTGAAAGTTGAGTAAGTCGCTTTATGCAAACTTTGGTTTTTTTAAGAAAACTAAAAATTTATTAACTTTAAGCAAACTTTGAAGGTGGTTTGAAGGTTTGAAATGTCTGTATGTTATGAGGTAAACATTGTGATGTGAGTGTTGTTATGTCTGCTAATAGAAGTGGAGCAGAGCTGATGCTAACCTCATCCTAAATTAGTTTGTTGTTTTGCCATAAACACAGTAAAGCTTTGTTGGAGTAGTTTGATCTCAACTATGTCTAGAGTCCACCATGGTGTTCCCCATAATTAGTTTAGTACAAGTACTCTTAAAATGCAGAAAAATATACTATACCTATAACTTTTACAGGATTACAGTCTAACATGTTGGCCACGAGTAAAATTAGTTCTTTATAAAAATCTTTAAGAACCAGATGATGAGGAATAAACCTGGAGCTCACTGGAAACTCACCAAATCTCGTCAGATTGACTGACTTCATTCATATTTAAACATAAAACACGATGTGAGAAGCAGCCCTGTTTGGTTGTCAAACACTTTGACCCTCTGAGTGACCTCTGCTCTGGTTTCTGTGTTCTTTTCTCAGCCCTTCATCAAAGATCTGGTGGGCAAGCTGGTAGGAATCCACAAGCAGGACGAGCTGCAGAGTGAAGGCATCGAGCATCCGGTCATCTGCCACAGCCACCATCGCCACGAGCCCTATCACTTCAACAACCCACAGCATCACCAGCACGCCCGGGGCCCAAACCAGACCCTCTGATGGCCCCGCCCACTGTAAACACAACTACAGACTGACACAGGAAACACGAAGGCTCGGGCATGTTGGGCAGCGTGAGCCACAGACTGATGAAGGACTTCACTAAAGAGCAGCGCTCTCTTGTTCAGGGCTAAAGGAGAGGAAACCTGTTTGATTTAATATGAAGCCTTTTGAACACAAAGGCAGAAATATGTGGTCTGGAGACCAGAGAAGTGTTAGAACCTCTTAAAGCTCACAGAAGGATTAATCTACTGACTCTGGTGACAACAAGGAGGTGAAGGATATCGAGAAGTCTCTGCTTCGGCCTGAGTCAGCTCAAACTGCTCATAAACTACTGTGTGTTATTTAAACCATCCTTAGGAAGAAACAAATCATAACAGTTACTGAGTCACTGACAGATTTAGCCTTCAGTTTGACCTGTCTGTTACTTTTAATGAAGAATGCTAACCATGTCTGTATAACTGCAAATAAACACATTTACCCTAATCTCTGTTTTATTCAAGTTAGTTAAACAGCTGATAAAACCATAGAGAATATATCAATATTCTTAAAGCACAACTTTGATTTCTTATTAACAACTTGCATGAAAAATGTACAGTGGTAGTTTATTTTTGTGTTGCATTTCAACCTCCGATCGCTTGTTGGCTGCAGTCATTAGTCCTCCGCTTCCGCGAAACATCGAGATCCCATGATAGTACTGGTGAGTACTTAGAGGGGAGGATACAGCCGGCTCCAGCAGCTTTCAAAACAAAGAAATGTAGTAAAGACTGACAGAAGCTATACAGTCTGTAAAATCTGCAACAACATAGTCAAATACTCAGATAACACTACAAATGTGTGAGCACATGTGGCTAGATACCGTGACGACGTAGCATTAAAGGCTCATTTTAGCATAAAGCTAATTGAGCCAGCTCAGCGGACAACTGAAGAGGCTAACTTCTGTTGAGCTGTGACAGTTTTCCAACAATTAAATTAATAAATAAACCAATATATTGTATTGCTTGTAGTATCACGATATAAAGAAATATATCGTATTGTTGACCCTGTTTTGCGATGCATATCGTATTGCCAGATTCTTGCCAATACACACCCCTACTGACTGTGTGTTTTGATCTCCTGGAGTGCTTTTACAAACACTGTTAGATCATTCACTTTGCTTCTGTCATATATTATGTGGTTGTAGGTAAGCTAACATAGATCCAACAGGCTGCATGATGTCACCCAGTTGCTTTACTTAAACATGATCGCCCTTCATTCCCTCAGGAGCTCTGCATTCACTAAATTTTAAGTTTGCAAGAAGCTAAAAGTCTAAGAACACAAACATAAGAGTTTTACAGATACATGATGTCTAATCAATTAGATGATGGTGTTTAATTTGACAAGCCGAATCAGGATCATGGGGTTCATTTAGATCAGCAGTGGGAGATCAAAAAAAAAAAAAAAAAGAACAGCAGTGGGAGAAAATACTTAAAATAATAATTTGTTGACATCATCTCCAGGTCTAGACCCCAGCTCTTTCACCACAGCATTACAGGATGCTGATACACTGGATCTGATTTGTTTTAGTCGTATAATAATATCAGTGATGGAAGAAACACTGGAATGGAAAAGCAGGTGGATGTGCTGTCCAGGTCCAGCTCCGACTCTTCATCACATCAAGTTTCTTTAGAACCTCAAGATGGCAGCAAGTCACAGCTAAACAGCTGGGCCGATCTTTTTACACTCTTCATCTGATGCATTTTCATCAATTAAAATCTTTTATAAACTTAATTTGATGTGACATTCTAAAGACCTTTTTCTTTCCCCGAATTCTAAAGCTTTTTTTTTTTTAAATAACATGCTGACAGAAGAAAGACTCCCTTCTGTTAAAGATCAACCACACTTTACTGTCTAATAGTGAAATGACAAACATTCAAAAACCTTCTGTAAAACTCAAACTCAGTCTCTTTGATTTGTCTCCTGGAGGCAACCCTCTAAAGAGTCAAAGCAGAAATCCCCAGAGTCCATTGTTTACGCCACTCATGTTACAAAAAAACAAAAACAAAAAACATTTTCTTTTGCCTTCCCCTGATATTACACTTTGTGTTTTCCATGCCACTAATAACAGCAGTCAACAGTTCAGCAGAGCTTTGGTAACGTTTGGACCATTTCATGCTGAGTGTGCATAAAGCAGACTCTACACCATGTTGTTCCTACATGGTAACACAGAAGCACATTTAAAGTCATTATTAGATCGTTTTCCTCTTATTAAACTGCTGGATGACTAACTAACTGTGAGTTGAACAGCATGGCCTGTGGGTGTGGCTGATGGTCATTTAGCGCCCTCTATTGGATACTAGAGAAATTGTATTTGTGAGTTGGTAATGTTCACAGATGTTTGTTGTGTTTTTTTTGTAGACAACACTTGGCTGTATTAGAGGGATTTTTCTTTACCTTTCATCTCTTCAGGTCATCTGCATTGTTGGGTCTGGTGTCTCATCTTCCTCTGGACAATCCCATAGATTCTCTAAGGGGTTCAGGTCAGTCAGCTGGCCAATCAGAGCTCAGTAACACTACGGTCATTGAACCTTTGACAGGGTGGGCGGGTGACAAGTTCTGCTGGAAAATGAAATCAACCCTGCACTGAGAGCATATATACAGATAGATATTTCTGTTTAATATATATATATATATAAATGTGTAATATTCTAATTTTCTGAGATGCAGATTTTGAGGTTTTCATGATCTGTATTATAATCATTAGCATTACAAAAAATAAAGGCTTAAAATATCTCACTCTGTGACAAAACTACTGAACTTTTTTGTGATAATATTTTGAGCTGTAACTCCAGTCTGTGCACTGGGAGGTTTGTAAATGTCATCTGTGTTGTTTCTTGCAGCATCTTCTTGATTTTGTGCTGATTTTGTTTAATTATTTGTAAAGCACTGCTGGTTTTCAGCCGTTCTGCTCTGATTGGTGGGACTGGGACGTGGCTATGAGCTGGCCTTGAAGCTGCTCAGTGGCAGCACTGTTAAGTGTCACCACAGTTCAGATCTGAGCACTTAAAGGCTTCCGGTGAGGATAAATGTCCTGCTGATGGTAGAAGAATGGAATTTCTACTCAAGGCTGTTGGCGCAGAGTCAGCTTCAGTTTGTTTTCTAGAAAAATCACTTGCACAAACAGAACGTGAAAGGTTCCAACCCTCCTCACTGGACAGTTCTTGCAATTAGTGTAATAAGATGGGTCCCTCGTGTGTGTGAGAACACGTGTGGGTGCAAGGCTTGGTGGTGTAGGTGAGGGGGCAGGGTGGGGGTGAGGGTGGTGGGCTTTCCTCAGGAAAACATATCACCTTCCACCACAATAGAGAGCGTCAGGAAGCTGCAGGCGGCCACATTGCTCTCTTGAGTCACCCAGTTCTATGAGACACACTCTCACACTCATCAGTCTCTCACACACACTCACATGCACGCACTCCACAGCCTGGCAGCTCACACGGCCTGCACACTCCAGGATGACACTGCACTGAAACACAGCAAGGCACCTTCACCAGGTAAGAGTTCCTCTACTCTCAGAGCGGCTGATACTGGTTTATTTATTATTCAGTGTTATTCTGATCATCAATACTTCTATTTACAATTACTGTTAGAGGACGTTAATTAATCATTTTTGGACATTCATGCATTAAACAGTTTATTCTATGAAAATTAAACTCACTCATTAGAAATAACCTTTGATTTGGTTGTTCAGTGATTCAACCTGTAATTAGGAAAACACACTCCTATAGATATATACCAAGAGAAAGCAGTCATTTAAACAAATCTCCATCTTTATGGAGGTTTGATCTCAAATAGCTCCTTCATCTTTTTGGCGTCTCATCCTCTGAGAGCTCTGGATGGCTCAAAAACCCTGTCAATCCAAATGTAACCATAGAAAAGAAAAAAGAACATGTATTTGAAGAAAACAAAAAGATAAAGGATGACCTTCAAGAGCGCATTAAGTCCAAAGCTCTGCCTTCAAACCACAATGTGTGCCAACACTTGTATCTTCATTATATCTGTAAGACACTTTACATCCCAGGAGAGGATTTATCTGTCTTTTTTATTGAAAATGTAATAATTTCAAATAGTTTTTTATTCTTGTGAAACATGTATTCCCTCTGGAGAACAAAGCTGCTCAGAATGAGAGATTGTGACTTCAGGCTTTTAGGTGTGCAAACACTTTCTGCAGGTGAAAGAAAAACCCCCCAACATAGACGCTTCATCAGCGTGAACGCTCAGACTCACTGTCAGATTCATGAGTTTTTTATAGAATTGTAAAAGCTGTTATATGTTATAATTCTGCATGTATAACTGTTAAATATGCAATTATTTAAAAATTAATGTGTTTTATTGCATAAAACTAAAAACACATTTAATAATCTGTGAAATTCGTACATGAGATTTTAGTAATGTTGTTTAAAAAGTCTCTTTGTTCCAGTCAGTCATCCTTTACCTATGAGGGACAAAGCGTACTGAACTCCATCTGATTCAAAGCAGTTAAATCTCAGTTTGAACATGTATTTTTACTAGTATTAAATCTCAGTGCATTTTCATGATTGATGCAGTTTATAAAATGAGAGAATTTCATATAAAAATAATAAGACATGTTCAGCTGCTCTGGATGAACTTAGAGGACTGGATTTTATTGGTGGATTTTTACAGGCTGAGAACTCATAGCTATACTATACTATACTATACTATACTATACTATACTATACTATACTATACTATACTATACTATACTATACACTAGTGTGTTTAACTGAAATCAGAGAACATGTTGTCTGTACTGCAGTTAATATAGATATTTTTTAATTTGATATAATCACACTGTGTCTAGATATTAAATGATATAATATTCATAGTAAACCTTTTGGTGTTTAAATGTTTTCTCTGCTTATGGTTCCTGCTCCAGTTTCCTCCTGCAGTCTAAAGACGCGTATGTTAAATGAGTAACTGGCTCTAGAACAGCAGAACGTCTGAGGCTTTCACTGTTGTTTGTTTGCTGTCCCAGGAGAATTTAGTGGAAAGACCTTCCCTGTTTTATTAATTACATATAAATGTGGTTGAAAAGTGAAAGACATCTAACGGAAGTGTAAACCTGAATTCCAGCATCATCTTTTTAACAAAAATTGGACAAACAGGTTCAGTAAACCTCATTTTCAGAGTCATTTTCTGAGCTGATTAAGGGCTGGCTGACCTGAAACAGCCATAAAAAGAGCGTCTGGACGTCAACTGTTTAGGGGAATTTGATGTTGGACAGGTAACTTGTCTCATGTCCCTCTGTCCTGGTGGTACAGATAATCCATGATTAGCATTACGCCACTCTCTTCTCCCACACAGAGGTTTGGCAGGTCTCTGCATCATGTCAACTGAAGAAAATAAACATAAAGATCAGACAGGAACCAATTCAAACTCACAATATTCTATTGCAGAACCTGATGATCTAGCTGCTTTTTTATATTAAAGCATCAAGAATAAATGAATTATTTAAAATTTCATGATGTGGATTGAGAGGACATTTTTGATCTTAATGCAACTGGAGCTCCAGAAACAAACAACACAAAAACCACAAAACAGCATCCTGACAAATGATTTCATTAGCAGCAAATCCAACCTGAGGTCTGAGTTGTTTGTTCCCTGTAACAGTATAGAGTTTCATATCCATCCATTTCCTAAAACCACTTCATCCTCCACTGAGGGTCTAGGGGAGCTGGTTTTTAACTCCAGCATCATGGAGCAAGAGGCAGGGGACACCCTGGACGGGTCACCAGTTAATCACAGGGTCACAAACAATCAGTCACACCCCCACTCACACCCAGGGACAATTTAGAGACACCAATAGACCTGACATGCATGTTTTTGGCCCGTGGGAAGAAGCCGGAGAAAACCTACATGCGGGAGAACAAGCAAATTCCACAAGGTGGTCGTAGAGCCGGGACGCAAACTCACACCCTCCTTGCTCCGAGGCAACAGTGCTGCCAACTGCCCCACCAAGCAGCCCAAGTTTCATATCATACATAATAAGAACAGCAAAAAGGTTCTGGAGAAAATGTTCTGTTCAGAATTTGACTAAAACGTGATTGTTTTTGTTTTGCAGTTTGTTAAAGTCTCAGCTGCAGTCATGCCCATTCTGAAGAAACTTCCAGGTAGATCCAAGAGCTGCCAAGAGTTCCCCAGAGTGAACGGAGAGCTGATTCTGCCTCGACTGGACTTGGACCTGAGGGGGTTGAATGATCTCAATGACCTGAAGGAGCTGACTGACATGAAGGACCTGAACAAGAACCTTAATCCCTTTGAGGATGTGGACCTGGACGAGGACGAGAAAAACGGAGGTGACATTGGCCTCATCATGGGAGACGTTAGAGGGAACCTCCAGCTCAGGTCCTCTCATGATGGAGAAGAGGAGGAAAATGAGATGAATGCAGAGAGGTACGGCACAGGGAACCCCAAAGGGAAGCCGCTCAGGGGGACTCTGGAGCGGATCTGTGGAGTGTCTCCCCTGAAAACCCTTGGAAAACTGGGGAAGGGGCTTCGCATATCAGGACGAAATGTGTGGGGGAACAACTCCCCCCACTACAACCCAGGAGACTCAAATACACTTCCAGCAGAAAAGGAGAAAAGAAAGGGACTAAGACGGGGCTCCGAGGGAATCATGACCCTGCTTCGGTGAGGAGGGTGTGAATGAAATGGTTGAATGATCCAGAAACTTCTGGAGAATGTAAATGTTTCCTGTTTGTTTAATGCATGCAGCATTTAGACAGAATGTAGTCAGTAAGTTTTTTAGGCACACACTTATTTAATTAAGCTGTTAAAATGATTAAATAGTTTGTTTAGCTGCTGATTAAAAAAAAAAATCTAATCTCTTCTATCCAGAATCCAAAAGAAAAGGTTAGAAAAAGGAGAATCCCTCCTCATGTTTGATCATCAGCCGTGCCTTTAGTTCCTGATGGATTATGTAATATGCCAACAAGTTCTCGGGCTGCAGAAACATTTTTGTTTTTCACTGGCAAACTGTGTAACTGCTGTGCTCTGTGAATGGGACTATTTTTAACTGATGTGGCCATTCTCTTCAGCAGACCTGTGAATATGTGGCATTCCAACAATAGCTGCAGCTATGAGTCTACACAATACAAGCCCTCTGCAGACTGATTGTTCCTATTTCTGGTTCCAAGTCCTTGAGGAGGTATTAATACTCTCTTGTTGTTGCTGTGGATGCTGTGCAGCTTCACAGGTCGGCAAAAGGAGGAACGCAGAGAGAGCCTGCCCTGTGGGGACCTGAGCACCGAGCTGGAGCCCGAGGGATCCAGAAGACCCTCCTTCCTTAGAATAGTTAGTCTGGGCAAACTGAAGAGAGAATCCATGTCAGACAAGGCCTCCCAGGAGGCTGATGAGGAATCTGTGGAGGAAGAACCAGTGGTTAAAACCCGAGAGCCCCTGTCAGGTAGGAGTCAATGAAACACCATCAGGGCTTTCTCAAGCTTTATGTGCCTTTCCTTTCAGTCAAGGATAACTTTATAATTAGTCTGAGAGTTCCCAGATTACCATGCTCACTCACCAGCAGGCTGTGGAATCAGGAAGTAACCACACTTCCTCCAACTCCAGGTTCTTGTTAAAGTTGAATCAGGATGAGCCCTGCTGGTGGAGAAGAACCAACAGAATGTTTGTTAGCAGACATGCACAGAAAACTCACCTTGAAACGGAATCGTCTGCTGTTGAAATTAAATATATGTTTTGTTTCTTCTCTGGCTTCTAATAGTTCTGGAGATTCTTCAGCTGGTGAATCACAGAGACCTCCTCCTGGCTGACACACACATCCAGGAGCTGGAGAGAGAGTGTGAGCTGCTGTCATTGCTGCCAAACACAACAACGCCCACCGTTACTCCTAACTTGAGTCCTAGTACCCCTCCTGGAGGGATTCTGTTTTCATCTTCATCACTGGATGAATCGCTCAGCACTAATGCAACTCTAGATTCCAGCAGAAGAAAGGCTAAGGATGTGGAGCTTTTGTATGAAGCCCTGCAGAAGGAGATGTGGGACGTAGTTCGAGAGTCACTCCGTCAGCCAAGTGCTGGTCCTAACCTTGGTCTGGTGGTGCTAGTGATCCAACAGGAGGAACACGCTGATGCTGCCTGGGCTCTGAGAGAAGAGACCAAGACCGAGCGCCTCAGCTGCCACATCCAACCCAGCCAGCGTCCTCGCCGGCTGAAGATGAAGTGGAGGCAGGCAGTGGCAGAAGCTGCAGAATGGAGCCTGCCTCATCAGGTGGACACCCAGGCGGGTCAACTGGCCTTGTATCTGGAGCGACTGAGGAGCCGGATGGTAGATGATCTGGATGCAGCCAAGAGAAATGCTGTATCTATTTACCCAGAAGAGTTTGCAGCCTTCCAAGTGTACATAGAAAGTTATCATCGAGCGGTGGCTAAGCGTCTTCGGACCATCACCTGTGGGCCTTTGCAGATCACAGACGTCTACTCACTACTAGACTGGTTCTACAACATCTACAGCAGGTTTGTGAACTCAACATATTCACCAGATGTCCAAATGCAAGAAGAGCATGTCTAGCTTACACTGTAGTATAATATCATTCAACCAGGGACGTACTTGGAGCTATTGGTACCTCCACATCCATAAACTATGCTGCATTGGAGCCTGTTCTCCCTCAGGAGACAGTGGACCGACTAGAACAAGACTGCATCAGTTTAGTCAGGGTGAGAGAAGGAATCTTTACACAGTCATTCCTGAGACAAGCTGGACAGAAGCTTCATTTCCTTTTCCTTCTCTACTCTTCAGGATAATGTAACAACAGAGCTGATCCAAGTTCTGGACGAGGAGGAGAGGCGATGGGCCCAGACTCTGCACATAGAGGAGTTCCAGTCACACCTAGCACACTCAGTGATCCAGGTAGCTTCATCGTGACTTGGACCTTTACCCACAGCCTTCATGAATTCGTGTTTGAGATGTTTAGATGTATTATCACCTCTATGCTTACCACTTCCAGAGGCTGAAGGTGGACCTGGACAGATCAACATCTGTGAGCCAGTTTCTCGGGGCAAGAGTGGCTCGCTGTAGTCTCATTGGACTGGCTGACTTTCTCTACAAGTGAGTTCATGCAAACAAGAAACACTTCGACAGCAGAGTGTGTTCAGTTTCATAATGAGTCATCAGGAACATTCAGTATCACTAAATCCTAAATGTAACTGTCCCAAAGGCACAAAAAATACATGAACATGAGCTCCAGTTTGTGAACAGCTTATTAAAAGATCTAATGTGTGGGAGTGGCTTAGTGAAGCTGTAACCATTCATATATAAACTCATCTTGCTTTCAGAATATCTTACTAGAACTTGCATGTTTCCAGTTTCCAGAGAAAGATGGAAATGTTCCACGATACTCAAGCAGAGTTTGGAGATCGAGGCGATGGATACGTGTCAAGGACCATAGCTCTTGTCAACTGCTGCCCTCCCTTCAGGTAAAAAAAAGCAACAGTAGAAAAGCTTAGTTCACATATTTGTTGGAAATGTTTGCAGTAAATAACCATAAAGCATCCCTTGATGTGTGTTGTGTAACTCGCAGGTCCTTCGTGGAGCGTTGCAGGCAGTGTGACCCACAGGGGAGCGAGGAGTCGGCCCAGAGAGCCAACTCCTCTCTGGATCGGATCATCAACCAGTCAGTGAGGGTTCTGACGGACCGGCTGTTTGAGCACATCAGGGTCAGACAGCAAACCTCCCTCCAGTTTATACAGCTTCGTTCTCTTCTGCAAGAAACCTTTCACAAACAAGATGTCTATTCAAACATTTCTTTAACTCTTCTGATGCAACAGTACTTTTTTTTAAAGAAGTCAGTCTTAAATACAAAAATGGCAACATAAAGACATGCTATAATAAAACTACACACAGGGCAGATTATTATTAAAACATTAAAATCGACCCTCATTTTGACATTTTATTAAGATGTTTTTCTTAAATCTGTTTCCTTTAGAAGTTATTTGTTTTTGACATTCTGTACCTTTTATTAATTAGTTAATTATAATAATAACTAACTAAAATAACATAATGTGACAGAGTTACTTCAATTTTCTACCTCAGATAATATACTTACCGTATATAAATACTCCACACAGCCACATTGTGTGTGTTGCAGTAAGACTGTAGGAAGGGTTCTGTAAAGACTTCTGCTAACCTGGACCTCATCCACTGTTGTTACAGCCTTTCTTTGACAAACTGATGAGGAGGAAATGGTTGAACAACACAGATGCCTTTGAAGCGATTGAAGCTGGCATTAAACAACACTTCAAAAAGTTTAAAAGGATGGATCCTCCTCCCTATCAGGTAGAAAACTCCTTCATCTTCGTCAGACGTTAAGTGATGATGAACTCTTACGTGTGGCGACTCAGTTCTTACCGCTGTAAATTTGCAGACGCTGGTGCGTGAGGTGCACAGACGGGTCCTGGTGGAGTATGTCCGGGCCATCATGAGAGGACGAATCATCTGCACATCCTCCAAGATGAGGAAGAGGATGGCTTTTCGCTTGCAAGATGAGGCCAAGCAATTAAAAGGACTTTTCAAAGATCTGGTGAGTCTGGTGTTGAGATACAGATCGTCTTAGGTTTAGATCAATCAAATGCAGAACCATTAGCTACTTGCTTAGAGACTAAAAATATCCACTTTTGAAAATGCTGATTCTTAAAACCACAAAGCAGAGCTGATGGAGGAAATGCAGAATCTGATGGCTGTGAATGGAGCGTGACCTTTGAACTTTTTAGGTCAGTGGATAAGTCAGACAGTGTTGATACAGGACTGAGCTCTAAAACCCGGCTGCCGTCAGTGAGATGGAGATGGATGAACTGGGCTTACGGTTGCCAAAACAGGGAAGAGAGTTTAGGAGCGCTGGGTCTGCGGGGTTGGCATTTGGCCTCTCTGTGTTCGAGTTCAAACAAGTGCCAGTCACCTCGGCTGACAACAGGAAGGTGCTGTGTTTGGAGGGAACTTCCTGTTCCTGTCAGCTGGCTGACTTTGATGTGCCTCTGGGATGGCCTTGATGGCCTTCCTAGCCAAGGAGCAGGACAGAGCTGCTGTGGAAACTGGGAACACTGGGGCAGGGGGGAGGATGGGTTTTTAATGGTTGTCTAAAAAGGTTGTTTTCTTTAGTGAATACCAAGGCAACAGTCTCTTCTTTCTCTTTTCCTGGCTATTTGAAGTCAAAACAAAAAAACTGGGGAAGCGTTTCACCAGTGGACCAAGTGTTTGGCTCGGACCTTAAGAGGCATTAATCTGTGTTTCCTCTGAAGGGGAACTCAACAGCAATAACACAAATCAACAGAACTTAGCCTTACTTAAACTTTTGTCTTTTCTCTGCTACAGGAATCAAACGCCTCCTGGTTAGACAGCATCATCAGCCATCTAGCTGACATCATCCTCCTGGAGGACACCCCCTCCATCCAAATGGAGGTGGCCGTCCTGGTGAAAGAGTTCCCAGATATCAGGTGAGGATTTGTTCATTTTGCATACAGGAAAGAATTCTAAAACAAATATTTGTCTCCCAAATGCCCTCTGCTCTGTGCTCACTGCCATGGTATGCATCGGGCCAATAAAAGGCAACTATGTAAGGCTTTTTCTTTCTTTTTTGTCACAATGGATCAAAACAAGGAAAAGCACTGCGGAAATATTTCTACATTAACTTAGCTATTTTTGGAGAGGAGCGAGGGTCTGTTTTGAGAATGGATGAGGCAGAGAGGCCTCTGGGGGGGCGTCTCTCTGTGTTTGTGTACAGATTAAGACTCAGGTAGAGAGTTGGCAACCTATAACTGCATGTGACGCATGACCCTCTGAGGAGTAGACAGGAAGTTGCTGCTGAGTACTTCCTGTTCCTGCCACTTTGCAGGCGACAGACTGGTGCCACGCTTGGAATCAAAAAAGGGAGGTGTGGAAATTGAGATAAAACACATGGACATGTGCTAACTCACTGCTCAGCTCGGCTTTTTAGTTCACAGAGTGGTACCCGCTGCCAAAAACTGTAGAAGATCAAAGAGTCGCAGCCTGTCCTCAGTGTGCAGGATCTGCATCCATGTCCAGCCCAAAATATATAAGGAAAAAACAATTAATATTTTATGTTTTTATAATACAGACACTTGTTCCGATGTTAATAAAGAATATTCTGCTTATTGGAACAGTTAAAATCTTTATTAGTTATAATAAACCTGATGAAGGATACATTTACAAATAAACTTCAGCACTGATCATATAATCAGATAATTTCCCATCATATGTTGAGTCTTACTGGGCTCAGTGGGCTGAGGTACTGGGAGAGAGAGCAGATAAACGTTCCTCTAAGACTGTCTTCTTCCTCAGCTATTTGACTCAATAACCCACACACAGGTACATGTTTGTACAACGACAGACAGAGGTGTGGCTTACAATACAATAAATTAATGTATTCCATTATTATCAGGTCAAAATGTACAAACAAAAGGCCAGTTACCTGAGCCAGATCTGTGGTAAAAGCTGATTTTTCCAATATTGTATTAAACATCAGGAGCTTCTTCTAAAACATCTATTGAAAAAAGAGTGAGGTGTTTGTGGGGGATGCTGTCTATCCAGTCTCTGCAAAGCTGAAGCACAATCTGCATCCACTCTGTAAAAAGTCCAGTTTTCAGTGTGGGTTGGACTTGTCCAGGGATGCCTCTTGTCTCTGATCCCGAATAAGGTGTTTATGGAGGATCCTGCATTGCTGTGGAGAGGAGGGGTCTGGTTTGAGAACCTCAGGATCCCATCTTTGCTATTTACAGATGTTGTAGTTCTGTTGGTCTCTTCAAGCCGTGATCTTCACCACTGGGATGTAATCAGGATGACAGCTCTGCCTCAAGCCTCAATTCACATTCCAGGCCTCATATGGTCAGGATTAGATCAGTTCAGTTCAACTCAGTTTATTTATAATGCTCCAGTTCACAACACAAGTCACCTCAAAGCTCTGAACAAAACAACAAATCCAGATCCTTTCAGGTCCAGATCACAATTAAAAGAATGAGATACCAGACATGGCTGGGATGAAGATCTGCACCTCCCAATCTGAGATCATGAGAAGGGTGGATTTCAGACTCAGAGGTCCTGCCTCAAGTGCAGGAGTTTAAGTATCTCAGGGTCTTGTTCATGAGTGAGGCAAGGAGGGAGACTGACAGACAGATCAGGACAGTGCCTGCAGTTGTAGTATAGAGGGAGCTGAGCCAGAAAGAGAAGCTCTCAGTTGACCTGTTGATCTACGTTCCAATTCTCACCTATGTTCATGAACTTTGAGTAATGACCAAAATGACCAGGCTCAGCCCAGAGATGGAGATAGCTTAGACATCCAGGAGAGACTCTGAGTAGAACCACTGCTCCTCCACATTGAGAGGAGAGGATGCCTCCTGGACGCCTCCCTGCTCGGGATGCTGCCCCTGCAAGAGAGGCGAGACGAGATACCACGGACAAATAGCTGAAATGGGTTTCCTCCATAGAGTGGGACCTTAGAGATAAGAAGCTTTTTCATTAGGTGGAGGTCAGAGTGGAGTTGCTGCTCCTCCTCATCAAAATGAGTCAGTTGAGGTAGTTGGATTCAAATGCTTCATGGTTGCACCACTCTAGAGGAGACCCCACAGCTAACCCAGAACATGCTGAAGGGATTATAAATTCTCTCAGGAAGACTGAAATTCCAGAACAGCTGGAGCGTGTTCCTGAGGAGAAGGATGCATGGATTTCCTTCCAGGATCTCTACCAGGATCTGGCTGAATGATATCCTCTATCTAACCTTTACATTTTGATATGGATACCAATTATAAGACAGTAGATATAAAGATACGCTCCAAAAATTCATTTGGTCGAAAGCTTTGAAGGCTTATATGTATTTATAATGTTCACTGTGTTTACTTCTAAACCAAACAGGTGTCAATGTAACCTTGAAGTCAATCCAGATGAATTTCCTCTGACACTCTAAAGAGAAAAGCTTATTCTTGGAATACTATCAGGTACTATGCCATGTATTACAAATCTAGTAAAACACAAAGTAACAATGGTTAGCACAGTTTAGATGTTCTGCTCATACTTATTCAAGAACATATTTTACTTGGAGCCAATTTCTAAAACCCGTCATTAGCGTAACTTCCCAGAAACAAACGCAATGACTCAGTGAATATTACTCAGTTATGACAGGCGTTGATGACATCAAACAGTTGCAAATTCCATTAACACCAGTCCTCTGCCCCTTCCTCCTTGTAATCTTCCACCCCACAGGAAGAAGCACATCTCCACCCTTCTGAATGTGCGCGGGATGATGCGTCAGGCAGAGCGTCAAGAGATCCTTAACATTGTCAAAGACTTTGAAAACAGCAGTGCCCTCCTGTGTCGGGATCATGCCCTCTTTTCTGACATCCCCATTACCTCAGAAGTGCACTGCATCAGCCTGGGTTTCCTCCGCCTCGCCATGAGCGTCTCCAACTGGTTCTCAGAGCATCGGCCAATGCGAAAGCGTAGGACAAGTGCCAGAAACACATCTCAACCTGCTGAGAATATGGAAGATCAAAGGAAACATTACAGGGAAGAGTAGGATACTAATGAAATGCACCTGGGAGAACAAATATCAGCTTCTCAAAGAAACTTGACCTGAGGTACTGCTTGTCCTGTACATGCTCACTGACTGTTTTCCATCCCTAATTATGCATTTCTTTATGGCAGACTGTACATTTTATTAATTCTGATTTATGTTTGATGTTAATCTGCATTTACAGAAATTTAATCAAATGGTAAAAAATATCAAAATGTAACCACTTCAGTCTTTTTAAGCATTTTATTTCTCCACAACTTTCAGAATCTAGAAAATGCAATACAATATGATCAATATTCTATAATAATCTAATCATGTATCTTCTACTAAAAGTTATACTGGGCAAAAGTAACAGACTCGTTTAGATCTTACAACTCTGCAACATGATTAAAGTGGTTTATCGGTGTGGCGCTGAGCTGGAGACAGACAGACGGGCCGGCCCCTCAGAGCCCTGATCTCAGCTTTCACAGAGCTCTCCAACTTTCTTCATCATAGACCCAAATACTTAGATGTACCAGTGAGACCCGGGGCTGTTTTTGTTCCATTTACTGCACTTTGCTTGGAATGATCTAAAAATACAATAAAGCTGAAACTTGTTTATGTTTGAGGACATGCTCACTTTGCTGTTGTCCTGAAATTCATCTGTCCAACGCTGGAAGAGAGAATCTGAACCTGCTTTGAACTCACTGTGAAGGAAATGTGATGAGAAGGCCCATTGAATGGGCAGAACGAACTGACTGAAGTGTCCTGTGGATTTGGGTTTAAGTCCTGTGATTTTGTGTTTCTGGTAATAAATATGATGTTTTTTGTTTTGTTTTTTCAACACGAGTAGACATTTCTCTGAACAATTTTTGCACCTATTTGAAACTGTGACATGTGAAAACCTGGTCCCCTCCTATGTGAAACAATACAAATCAGTAGCTACTTTAACAAATAATTATGGGTCAGGTGGTCTGACGCACAATCTGAGCAACTAATATACACACACTTCATGCCTTTGTTGTTTATCTTATGGACATGGCAGCTCTCTTTCTTTTTAGTAAACAGATACTGAAGTAGGAGGCTCCGCCACAACAAAAGGGGTCATAGACCTGGAGACCAAAAACGGAATGGTTTTTGATAAACAAAGATTTCCTGTTGTCCACTGAGGTGCCAACGGATGCTTTTATTGTAGCCAAGTTTACGTTATTCACCAAGAGGAGACTTCCCCTCTGCTGCAGTTAGGGAGCTTTTTCAAGTCTGAGCAGCAGAGTTCATTCTGCAGGCTGACCTCTCTGATTCAGAGATCTATATTAGAATTAAAATAATTAACAGGCTTTTTAAAGAAGGAGGTTTGTTGTGAGCTTTACTCTGAGAGGAAGTCATCAGATAATCATGGAACTTCTCAGGTTTGGACTCCTCACCATTACATCAGTGTCAGAATGAGAACTGTTGGCCTCAGCTGAGTTAGACATGTGGTTCCACCACTTCTCTATATTTAATGACATAGCTGAACAATAAGATAGTTCAAAGTATTTCCCCCTGATACATCTAAGTAGTTTTCCTTTGCCAAACACTTGTTAATGTGTATTTGTAAACATGCTCTACCAGGGTCCATGATGGTCAAGAAGAAAAACTGCACTCTTAGGTTGTGAAATGTATACTTTGACTTTATCACATTTTGGATTTGTACTTTAACGTTTTTTTGTAATCGCCAACATATCTCACTGACCTCTGACTGCTCCATGCACTTGTTTTTATTTTTATATGTTCCAAGAATCTGTGGGACAGAACAGGAAGTACATTAAGTAAAGTTGGCATAAGTTGAATGTGAAGTTTGGCAGTGTGGCCTGTGAGTCATGAGTGTATCTGAAAACATTATCAGACATCCTCTTCTATAGAGGGCCGCTGGCGGATGCTGGACCTTAGTTTTCCAAGCGTCCCAAGCGGGGATTTACCTTCCCTGACTGAGAGGGACAGGTTGGCCAAAGTCTTAGAGGTTTCCCTCGATCAAGCTGCTGAAGGTGAAACGGTGCACGGTATCACAATGCAATCCCTGGGAAGCACTCCCCTGCTTCCTCTCATTAACACGGCTCTGCAATGGAAAATCCATCAGGCTGTGTTCACTGTTTGTTTTCGGAAGCAAGCCGTGCCCTTCTTTGTTCACACTGTCATGCACTTTTCATGCTTCCACTCCTTTCTGTTTGTTTTTCATACAGTGCTCTGTATATTATTAAGTACTTAAAAGGTTGTGGTATGGCTGAAAGGGGCACTTGTTTCAGATCTGATCTGAGCATTAGGGCTTGTTTAGTCTAGACCAGTGACTCCCAACAAGTTGGACTTCTATGACTTTAAAAACAATCATTTCTGCAGTTGGTATGAAAAGTTCTTCTTAAATCTGAATGAACATGTATGAACAAATTAAAAACAAGGACAGATGTAACCCACTTCAGGGTTTGTACATGTACAGTGTGGACCTGGGTTCGTAGAAGCTGAGAGAAATAACCCATGGACACAGGTAAAGTAAGAACTGTAACCTTTAGTTGAAACAACATTACACGTTTTGTAAAACAAGAAATTAATTGTTAATTGTTTTGGTTCCAATCTAGTTAAGAATTGGGGGTGGGGGTGGTATCAATCAAGTCAAGGAAGTATCCAAAGTTGGCTCTGGTTGGTGTCAAGCAGGGGGCTGACTCAATCCTCCCCCATAATCCACTGGAGGGTGTAGCGGTGGTTCAAAGCACGACTGGGAGGCTCGTCATCATCAGAATCATCAATCAGCCTCGTTAAACACAAAGCTGGAATTTCACTTTTCCACACATTTAAGAAAAGAAGACCTGACCTGTATTTACAAAACAGGCTTATAGTCATGCACAAAAATTGTGTGCACGCATGCAATGACCCAACCTGACAGATAAACAGTCACACACAGACACAATCACAAATTTCCACCCTGATGCACACACACAGCCATTTGCACAAACATACCAGGACACACAATAGATGCCGTACACCCACTCACACTCTAAACTCCTACAGTAGGCCCTGGAACCAGCGCCCTAAAGGCAAAACCAGCCCCAGACCCAGGGGATAGTCCCCTTCATACTGGGGTGAAGACGAACGGACCACCCTGCCTACATAAACATCGCATTTTCACATGCACACTTACTGGAAACGTGTGAGCTAGGTTACCAAAATGGAAGTTTTCAACAGGCAAAGTCAACACATTAAAAGTGTTTCTTTGATGGTTCTTCACTCTTTAAAACAGAATTTTTATCAGTTTACATTGTTGACTAAGTCATTTTGTAGTTTTTGTGCAAAACAATCAGATTTTCATAGCTTTTCCCACTCATTTCACCTCTGATGAGAGACAGACAGGTGCTCAGCTTGTTAACTAGCTAACTTGAATAAACCTAGCATATTACTGTCGTATCTTTCAAAATAAAATTCAATTTTTTCTAAATAAAACCCACAACACTACAGTCATGAAATGAAAAGAAACAGTAATCAGAAATTATTACATCTTATAATTGAATCCTTTTATTATAATTAATAATAATAATTGAATCCCTTTAAAGACATAAAATGATGATGTCTCATCAGCAAGTTAAAATTCTGTTGAACACTTTCTTGCTTAATAAATATTCAACGCCTTTATAAACACTGAATTAATAATGGTCTGTTATTCTTCAGTTTCTGTCATCATTTTTGTTTCTACCTCCTCCCACAGTGTTGGCAAAAAAGTATGAAAGATAACATTAAAATGGTCAGCTAAATTGGGAATAGTGTGCTCTGATGTGCAATCTCTCTTATGAATAATCTGCCACTTGAAGCATGAGGGCTGCACTCTAGATGCTGAGATGCTTAAACCCACATCATCATGCAGTAAGACAGAACGTATAGCCAGTAGGGACCAAACTGCAGGAAGATGCTACAAACAGCTCTTTAGGCTTTATTGTAAAACTGCAACATGTCAGTCTACAGGGCAATGCAACTGGTACACATTGTCTCCTAAAATCTAACATGATGCTGTAATACTTGGAACACGACTCATTTGTTACTCAGAAAGTTCCTCATGCTCCTGGATCCCCGTTAATTATGCAACAAAAAAAAGAGAAAGCAAGCTTTTAAATAGATAATGCTGAATGCATCATATTTATTTACATCTTCCTGTTTACCACGATTAGTACGTCCCTCTTTAAACTGCTCAATTGAATAGATGCCTTCTGCCCCTGGAGGATAACACAAGTACTTCATGTGGCATGTGCTAAATTGTATTTATTATTTTGTAGACAATACAATATAATGGATGATGATATAATTGTTTTCCTAACAATATCTGGTTCACTTTTTGTAAATCTGAATTTTATGACTATTTCATTCATGTATCAGGCTGTGAAGGGTTCTCATCATACTGAAACAGCACAACTTTATGAATATATTAAGTTTTCATTTATTGAAGCAACTGCATTCAGCTTGAAATCTTAATAATTCAGATGGAGATCAAGCAGATAAATACCTAGTCACAGCATATTAAAAAGATCAGAGAATATATACCTAATGCAACCTGCATCAGAAAATCTGAGGTAAATTAGTATTAAAAAATATACAGAAAAAGACCAAGTAACTACAATTCTACACAAAAAAGTGTCATGGAATGCGGGCATGAAAACCTATAAACATGGTGGACCAGAAACACAAACACCAAATGAACAAAAGATGGGTAAACTAAACTAAAACTAAACAACGGGAGGGAACAGGATAAAGGAGTCAGAGCAGAGGGAGGGATCGTGACAAAAAGTCTAAGAAGTTTTAATGGTCAGAAAAGAGATGTGTGACTTTTATATACATGATTCCATTAAAGTCATAAAAACAGTGAGGCATTAAAATGATATTAATGCTTTTGGGGGGTAAATCAAAATGTAATCATCAGAAAAACCACTGGGTTGGAGATTTTTGCCTATTTTTATATTCATATGTAATTTAAAAGGGTAATGTAACAATAATTCTTTTGAAATAGATTTAATTTGCTTTCTATTATTTTTAAATTGATTTTCATCAATAATTTATTTTACATTTAGGCACATTTGAGAAAAAATGTTTTATTTAAATGATTTGATAAACATAGTCTACAGGCTGCATTTTGTTTAAATTTAAAGAAAAGCTCTGAGGCGTGGTGGTGTTGAACAACAGGCTGCATAACGACACATGAACCACCATTTCTGACATGACCCATCAGGGCGAGAGAGAGAACCTCCTGTCCTCTCCTCGGTCCAGAAGCGCTGTCTGTCAGGATGGCTGCCCACTTGAACCAAAACAATGGTGAACTTCGTCACTCCTGATGGGATATCCTGATTTATGTTATCTGAGCATATCCATCAAATGGATCTTTATTTAGCAACGAGCAGAACCCTGCCTCCGTTTGCCCGCTCCACTCTAGAACAGTCTGAGCAAACACGTCAACTTGTTTGTGTCGTTATCAGCCGTCACATTAAATCATGGCTCAGATCCTGGATACGGGCTGCCTGGCTGGAGGAAGCTCACCTTTGTTGCAAAGCAGGAACTTTATCTAAAGTAAACTTTCTCAATATCGTAAAGCCTTTGTCCCAAATCACATCACTGAAACGAATCCACACAGAGGAATTTATTCCTTAAATGTACTTCCCTGAATGTTTGGTTTAATTAGTCCAGCGGTGACTTTGGGTGGATGGGTATAAATATTTTTCTCAGGTCTTCCCTGGCATGGTGCCATATGTGCTGTAAACATCCCAACCTGTGGAGGTATTTGTTTTCCTTTGTTTAAACTATTTTGACGTCTCCATAATTGTGAGAAAAAAACAGGAGGAGACGTTGTTGGTCCTGACTGTCTGTATTTATGTGAGCACATCCCCTGGCCTCCCAGACCTGGCCTCATTACAGCAGGATGCAGAGCTTCAACGCCACTCAGGCAGTGATACCATGATACAGAAGAGGAGAGAAAAACCTCTGACCTGTGGCTGTGATGATCCAGACAGCAGAATTCACCCAATACCCAGAAAAACACCACACCGCTTTTCAGACAGATTCTAAACCTGATGGTTCAGTTTGTCCACTGAATGTGAATAAAATGGTGTAAAATGTAATGGAGACATTTACTGCCCAGGGTTCATGTCTCATAATAAGAATCAGTATTTGATCAAAATGACACCGTTCTCAACAGCAGCTCTGAAAATCTCCAAAGACATTAAATATGTTTTTTTAAATAAAAAAAATGGTTGATTCCTTAGAATTTACAATAAGTATGACAGCTAAAATGAATTAATGTGATGGTAAGTTTTGACATCAGTAATGTTCATGTCATTTGGACATTTTTTCCAACCCTAAAAAGTGTGGTCTTTTTCAGAGACTTTTTCTTAGTTTGCTCCAAATCCCACCAGGTTAAGAGAGTTGGTGATACAAGTCTGTATGTTCCAAAACAGGTGCTTCAAACATTTAGGTTGGTATCAGGTCAGAAAGGGGTTTTCATATGAGGAGCTTTATTGCCCCTGGTAGAGTTTTCCATGGCAACTTGTTCAGAAGACCTCTCATGAATGAAACACCAGAGTTATAGTGGAGCTAGGCCAGGGGTTGGGGGCTGGTGGGGTGCTGCTTGCTATTTATACTTTTTTAATTTACAAAACTGGCTCATTACTACATGTATTGATAACAATGTGATGTAAAAGTAAAACTGGGCGAAATTCAACCACACAGAGAGGAGGATTTATGACACAGAAAAAAACATTAACATAGACGGACACAGTGGACTGGATTACACTGAAACAGATGACCAGATTGATTAGGAGA
>SSNR01000249.1:719119-739536 GCA_006937965.1 Callopanchax toddi | reverse complement strand
CCCCCCCCCCCCCCCACTCCTCACCCCACCTCCCAAAAAACAAACAAACAAACAACCAAACAACCATTACCTTCTGTGAAAAAGAAAATCAGCTGCTGCTGTCTGAACCCTTTAGCTGGAATGAAATCAGGTTCAGACAAATACACAAATCAATAATTTCAATGTGAAAATGTGCTGAAAGGCCTTCCTGTTGTTTGTGTCGATGGATAACTGTGAAAAATAGTTTGTTCAACTTAAATGCACTCCAGTGTTTGTGAAGAAGCCTCCCACGCTTTGTCACAAGCCTCTGGACAAGTTGTCTGTTCCTACCACTAACAACAAATTTATTGGCTCAGACTATTTGCAAGAACGGAAACTACTTTGCATTGCAAGGAATAAGTGTGGAGCAAAACAATGGTTGCTTTTATGAAATATGGCAGCAGGGTCTCACCTTTGGCTCCCTGTGCCTTCTCCCCCGGCTTATTTACGTAAGCAGGTTGTGTCCTGTACCCCATCAGGAAGAGGTGTTGCAGGAAGCCTAAATCTGAGGTAAGATTCAGAGTAAACGCTCAACATTGGACCCCAAAACAGAACCTATCTGATCCCAGAGGGAGGTGAACTAAAGGGTAACAAGTGTGGCCTGTGCACCAGAATCCACAGGGAGCCTGAAACTCACTTCATTTGATTGCATGCAGTGTTGTTTCTACTTTCTACAGGTTATCCTGACCCACCGTCTGATCTGGTCATTGTTTATTCCACTTATCACTGAGCTGCTTTAGGTGGACTTTATTAGGATTTATTATGATAAGATAACAGATTTTAAACTATCAGAATAACTAACACTCACATGATAGTCCGGCCTCCTTATGGTATAATTATCTTTAAATGTTCATTCATTTGAATAATTTTACAATCATTTAAAACCATTGAAAAGATCAAAATTAAGAACAACAAACTTGTAAACAAAAACAATTTCTACATTCTGTAAAGGTTCCTTTGAACTTTAATTATGGTCAAATCAGCTCCTTAATCAAGATCAAATCAACTAAAAATATTATTTATAAAATAACTAGCAAATTATTCTAAATGCAGAAACATTTGCTATTTTTAAGGAAGCAATTTCTACTTACCCCATTGGCAGATTTTTTTTTGCTCAAATAAAAATGTGACCCTATTTAATTAGATTTTGCTTATTTCAAGTAGGACTGTAAAATTGTATTTTCTTTTCCGATAAAACAAGTTAAACTGTCTAAAAACAAGACTTTAAAAAAAACGTGTAAATGCGTGTAAATAGAAAAACAGTTTTAAAGCCTTTTTTTCCCCCCACCTACTCATGTTAGTAAAGAACTGTTAAAAATACATTTTTACATAGAAATTTTCAGCAATTACCTGATGCTGTGTAAACCCATTGTCCCCATCACTGACTTCACCCAGCTGAGGAATAATCATTTATATCTGCATACATTCAGTTAGTGCTGAGATTGGACCTTTATTTCAATTACTTAAAATTTTTCTCTGGTGTCACAGTAAGATCTTATTTTTCAGTGTACTCCTTCCAAAATGTGTCTTGATTTTGTAAATAAAAAAGCTCAATTTGACCAGATATTAAAAAACTAACAAAAACTTAATAGAAAAACATGAAACCCACATGCTTCATATTGTTAAGAATCCAATAGACAACATACAGTTTCAGTTAAGATGTGCAGTTTAAACAGGAAGATCCTTTGGAATGTAAGTGGAGGTGATTTAAAAGCCCCAGCAGTCTCTTCACCTCCTCATGACCCCCTCACCCCCCACCTCCTCATCAGCAGAGAGATAACGTGTGAGTCTCAGGACTCCACATCCTCTCTGGCCTTTGACTGCACACTTTTGAAAAACGTGCCCTCTGAAGCTACCAGCTGCTCCGTTTAGGCCTTTTGACACATGGAGCTACTGATTTCTCTGAGCTCACCAGTAAAAATGTTGCCTGATCAGTTTTCTCCAGTCTGTGTGACGCTCCAGGTCACAAACAGTGATTTAGTGGATTATGATGAACTCAGTTTTAAGAAAACGTGGTGCATCTACCTGGTGGAAACAAACTAACACAAAACTCTGGATCTTTAGCACCCAGTTAGATAAGAGGTAAAGAGGTTACGCAAGACATAATGAATAATTACCACCACTATACATTTAGAGTATCAGCCTAAATAAACCATTTATACCAGCTTTGATGTGTTTTCATATCTTCTTAATACAGTGAGCAATATGGTTAAAAAAGCTGCCTTTTTATCCCTCAGCTCAAACCTCTCAGGCAACAATAGTTTGAATTTGTCTCCCTCTGGTGGCTTTACTGAAGCATTACATGCTATTGGAACTTAAAGGGATAGTTTGATCATCTGTCAGTTATGGACCAGAGATATAAAAAGTACTAAAATTATGTACCTGGGTAAAAGTAATGTTAATCTGGAGACCTGTTACTCAAGGTCAAGTAAAGTTATCAGTAAAAGTAACATTTCATCAAACCAATTTAAATATTATCAAAGATTACGTAAAGATTCTAAATAAAAGTGTTTAAAAATTCAAATCAACCTGAACCTGTGTGAAAGTTTTTTGCCATTATGAAAGGCCTGTTTAAGGTCAAAGGTCAGACATTGTACTTCAGGATTTTTGAGCCACATGTCTTCCAGATGAAACAGAACACACACCATCCTGATGAAACAGGACACACACCTTCCTGATGAAACGGGACACACACCTTCCAGATGAAACGGGACACACACCTTCCAGATGAAACGGGACACACACCTTCCAGATGAAATGGGACACACACCTTCCAGATGAAACGGGACACACACAGTGGCGGCTGGTGAAATTTTTTTTGGGTGGGGCGCATTTTTGCTAGTCAGTTTTCAGATGCGCAAAAAAAAAAAAAATCACATATCACCACTAGGGCAGGGAATGATAATATTTTCATCTGACTGAATATTTTTCTGGTAAAAATCCCTAGTACCACCAGTTCTCTAGAAATGTGGAGCTGTTAGGTCTAATTCTACACATCAAACAGTAAATAAATCATAAAGTCTTCATGAGGAGACCTTAGAATAATATCAATATAATCAGATACAAATAAAAAACAACCAAAATGTGGTCACAACAGAAGTTGTAAAAGTTTCAAGGAAAAAACAACCTGGCAAAGTCAAAAACATTACTTAATATTCACAATTAGCTTTCTACTGACACCACAAACAAATAAATCCACCTCTAACTAATACAGTCAGATAATTAATGTTACAATTCAGACAACAACCACTAACCAAGCAAGTCATGACAATCAGCTCAACTAATGAAGTGAATTAACAACAAAATAAAGTCAAATCCACTGATAAGTCCCAGCAAACCCAGTCAGACCAAACTTCCTTAAAACGCCATAATAATTTAATGAAAAGTAGACAAAACGCATGAAAAACGGGCTAAACTACATTAACCAACGATTCAATGAGCAGTACCTGTATTTCTCTAACATTCGGCATACACCTCAACAAACACATATCGCTATTTAAGGTATAAATTCACTCATCAGGACTTAGCACTGCTAGCCGCGGCTAGCTCCGCCTATGGGGTTTTTGAATGGGAAAATCCGTGACAGACACATAGTCATTAAGAAAAAGAAACAAACAAACGAAGTCACTCACCATTGAGTTGATGAAATCAGGACAAATGGAATCATTCGGCTTGTTTTCACAAGCAGGAAAGAAGGATTCTTTGAATAAATATCCATTTTCTACCCTCCATTAAAAAGAGAGCAAGAACTTCCGGTTTCGGTCTGAGCAACACTCCAGACTCCTGCTGTTGTGCGCATGTCACACAGGGACGCTGAAGACCTGCGTCCCGAGCAATCTCCTATTTTTTGCACTCAGTGCGCATGCGTCAGGAAAAATTTGCCAGTGCGCATGCGTCAGAGGCAAAAAACAATGCGCTATGTTGGGACGGCGTCCCGTCCAGACATGCGCAGTAGAACCCAAAGAAACACGACCTATCGGTCCAGTAAAAAATAGTAAGAAAACCTTTCTAAACTACACCAAAATGTACGGAAGCATTGTACTGCCAGAGGTGAGAAAAAAATCAAAGAGCAGAATCTCGTTATAACGAGATATAAAACTCGTTTTAACGTGATCGTTTCTCGTTATAACGAGATATAAAACTCGTTTTAACGTGATAGTTTCTCGTTATAACGAGATATAAAACTCGTTTTAACGTGATATAATTTCTCATTATAACGAGAAAGATCACAACAGTAAAACAGCGACATCTGGCGGCGGGATGTTGGCGTTTCATCAGTACAAGACACGCAGTGAGGAGATGGAGGTCCAGATCGAGCAACTTTCTGCCTTTTTAAGAAGTCCTAACCTGTCAGAGGAACGTATTTCTGCACTGAGGAGTGACAAAGTAAGTGTTACATATAAAACACTTAGCCTACATGGAATTAGCATCGATTTAACACAGTTGTGTGTTGCTGAATGAACCTGCAGTGCAGCAGAACCGTCTATGACCGGGAATGAGAACTAGCTTTAAGTCAAATTTAATTTAATTTAACTTTGATATCACATTTTTAAACCTAACATGTTCATAATGTATACTTGTATTCTACACATTGATGGGTTAAGCTACATTAAATTACGTTTATTTACATTTTATTCAGTGTCAAAACAAAGCAATCCATACAGAACATGCTAATGTTGTGATTAGCCTTCAGCTATCTGTTTATATCAGCTCTATTAATTAACCCAGTCAACAACTGACATGCTTTAATTTGTGTACCAACCAATACTGATCATGTCATTGACTGTATATTATACATGGTTTGCAACATAATATTCATCACATTAATATCATATACATTATTTACATATAACTGTTTAATATATACAGTCGATAAAGGAGCAGCATGTTATATAGAGTTAATTATGAATAATACTCAGGGGATGAGCGGCTTCTGTTGGTAAGCTGCATGTAGCATGCACACACTGCAAACTGTTCTTAGTTTATTTGTTTCTGTTTTTAATTTTCTGATGTTCTTGAACTCACTACAAAACTTAAAACAATTCCTGTGTACTTATTTGTAGACTGTCATTGTTTTTAATATTGATCTAGCCTACTCTTTGAGTCACAATAAGTTTATGTTTTTAAATAAATAATATGTAATTTTTGCTTGTCTTCACATCTTTAGATGGAGTAGCATGACGGCCAGTTGCTCAGACCTGTGGGCCAGTCCTGGAGCTACCTTGGACATACTTGTCTTTCCCAGAGCAGATAAATGCAGATTATACACAGCACTTATTGTATATATAATGGATGGCTCGTTTAGTTTTATTTTTATGTTAGTTTTTTATATTTTGTGATCCCTATTTCTCTTCTTCTTCCTCTTGGGACTGGTGGGGTGGCGTCCGAGCGCCCCCTATGGACGGGCCGCCACATGAAACGGGACACACACCTTCCAGATGAAACGGGACACACACATTCCTGATGGAACTGTACACACACCTTCCAGATGAAACAGGACACACACCTTCCAGATGGAACTGGACACACACCTTCCAGATGAAACGGGACACACACCTTCCAGATGGAACTGGACACACACCTTCCAGATGAAACGGGACACACACCTTCCTGATGAAACGGGACACACACCTTCCAGATGGAACTGGACACACACCTTCCAGATGAAACGGGACACACACCTTCCAGATGGAACTGGACACACACCTTCCAGATGAAACGGGACACACACCTTCCAGATGAAACGGGACACACACCTTCCAGATGAAACGGGACACACACCTTCCTGATGAAACGGGACACACACCTTCCAGATGAAACAGGACACACACCTTCCAGATGAAACAGGGCACACACCTTCCAGATGGAACTGGACACACACCTTCCAGATGAAACAGGACACACACCTTCCAGATGGAACTGGACACACACCTTCCAGATGGAACGGGACACACACCTTCCAGATGAAACGGGACACACACCTTCCAGATGAAACAGGACACACACCTTCCAGATGGAACTGGACACACACCTTCCAGATGGAACTGGACACACACCTTCCAGATGAAACGGGACACACACCTTCTGATGGAACGGGACACACACCTTCCAGATGAAACAGGACACACACACAAGCAGCAATATATTTTTGTAAATGTGAGACAGGTCTTTGTGCTGTTTTTGGTCAGAAGAGGTTTTGAACTTTGAACTCTCTCATTTTTTCCTGCCTCTTTCATATTGCTGAATCATGACCTCTGACTGACCTTTACAGAGTGAGTCCTGCAGAGCTTTAGATGATGTTCTGGTTCTGTTGTTCTTCATTTTCTTTAGAATAAGACATGATGTGCTGCTTTTAGCCTCCTTCATGTTGTCAGACCGGTTCTATTGAAGTGTTTTATTAATTATACAGGTCTGGTAGAGATCAGGTCTGGTAGTGATCAGGTCTGGTAGTGATCAGGTCTGGTAATGATCAGGTCTGGTAATGATCAGGTCTGGTAGTGATCAGGTCTGGTAGTGATCAGGTCTGGTAGTGATCAGGTCTGGTAGTGATCAGGTCTGGTAGTGATCAGGTCTGGTAGTGATCAGGTCTGGTAGTGATCAGGTCTGTAGTGATCAGGTCTGGTAGTGATCAGGACTGTAGTGATCAGGTCTGGTAGTGATCAGGTCTGGTAGTGATCAGGTCTATTAGTGATCAGGTCTGTAGTGATCAGGTCTGTAGTGATCAGGTCTGGGTGTGACTGGTGGATCTGAACACAGCTTTTTAAATAGTAAATCACAATGCATTCATGACTTATCAAAGGGGGCCATCTCACACACGATCAGGTTGGCTTGGATATAATTTTCCATTGATATTAAATGAATTAATTATTTGAAAATTGTATTTATATTTATTCAGGTTCTCTTTGTCTTATACTGAAACGTGTTGTTTGATCAGAAACATTTAAGTGAGAAACAAGCAAAAACAGAAGAAATCTGTAAGTGGGCAAATCAATATAGAACTGGAGATTTTTGTTATTTAGGCAAATGGAAGGAAACTAATTGAAAAGTTTCCATTTAAATATGATTTAATTTCATAGTTATTTTTCTATGATTTAGGTAGTTTTAAAATGAGCCCAATGCTGAAATATTTTTTATCAATCAATCTTTTACTGATCCAAATCCTATTAAAACCACAACTTCTCCCATACTACAATACTTTTATTGGCTTCTAATTTGGTTGACTTGTTGACGTTTTGTTCCAACAGGCTGAGTGTGTTTGAATTCTAAAGTTAAGAGAGAAATATAATAAAGTTCTGTGGAGATGTCATCAACTTTCACATAAAACTGTACACATTTAAATAAACTAACTACATCGAGAGTAGCATTTGGGATTGCAAGATATTTCTTCCCAGCTTCAGCTGCCACTCCTCTCCTCTAATACCCTAACACCACCTGAGGTGGGTACACCTGGACAAGTCACCAGCCCATCACAAGGCCAGGATGTAGCAGTTTACTACCAATAAAGAATAAGATATCTGAATGCAGCTGAAAAGAATGACAAAGTCTTTAGTCAAGAAAAAGGTTTGTATTGTTTGAAACTCAGAGAACCACTGCTAGCTGAGGTAGTTCAGATATGTCCTGCTAGCAGGAGGCCTCTGGGTCAACCCAGGACACACTGGAGGGATTGTATGTCTAAACTGGTCTGGTAATGCCTTGTGGTCCAACCAGAGTCACTGGTAGAGATGACTGGGGAGAGGAGCGTCTGGACTTCCTGCTAGGGCTGCTGCCTCTGTGACCCAGACCCAGATAAGCAGTCAGTGATGAGCTACTAGTGGTCATGAGAACAACCGCTTGTGACTTTTTAATTATATTATTGTTATTTTTTAGTACAAAAAGTTGCCAGATATTCGTTTCATTATGGGGAACAGGAATAGTGTGTGCTTGTTCAGGGCTCTGACACATAGGAAGAAAGTCTTTGAGGGAAGGACGTAAACCTTAACAACTAGATTTCATTTCAACCAAATGAACTGTTCTTTTGTTAAAAATCTAACTGAAAATAACAAAGAAAGCCTGACAGCGGTGTGCTTCTTGTTTGTGTTTTCAGTAAAACAAAATAGCCTTTTTTATACATTTTTGTTCCAAAAACATTTAACTTTTTTACCCAATTTTTTTTTGCCTAACCATAACCCAGCTGTAAAAATAAAAAATGCTATTGCATCTAAAATTTGACCCGTGCTATAAAATGCTGTCCTCAAAATCCTCAAAACATCTAGAAAGGTGGGCTTTGACACCCGTGAGCTTTAGATTAGGGGTCAGTTTAGGAATTAGGAATCAGCCTTAGTGTTTTTATAATCTCTCTCTCTTTTGGTTTTCTTTTACAAAATTTGACACTTGTTGCCAGTTGATCAGTCGAGTGTCTTCAGACAGGGACACTGTTGTTTCAGTGGCTGGATAAAACATGAAGGAGCATTTTCACCCTGAGAGCATATTGGATGCCTGTGTGTTTTTCCAGCTTAACTTTATGTTTTTATTTCCAAACTAAACATCTCAAAAGAATTCCAGGCAAATGTAGCATTTTAGTTCACACATGGAAGGTCTGAGGGTTTAAGGGCTGACTGTCTTTTTAAATACGTTCCTCTGACAGAGAGCGGAGACTTGGTACCACAGCAGGCCTGTGCTACACCTGTCATGTCCAGCAGGAAGCAAGGGACCACTCATGAACCAGAGGTCTGGACACTGGAGAGACACACCTTCAGTGTCTGATGACGGTTTAACACAAGGATTTATGCTGGTGAAACCAGCAGTGAGTTCTGTTGAATCTGTCAGCATCTCTGATGTGGTGCATCACTGTTGTCAAGTAACGCATGATGAGCCTCTTAGAACAGGAAGTTAAAAGTTTTGGAACTTCAGACTAAGGTTTTATTTTTGTGGTTTTGGGAAATTGCTGAAACATCACTTGTATTTGTAATTTCTTTATTTTTATTTAGTTTTTCAGTCCAATCAGATGCTATGATACAATCAAAAGACTTATCAAAACGAACAGGGGGAAAACAGGATTCAGATTAGTGTAATAATAGCTCACTTACCCATGAAGAATTAAAAGATAGTCCCAAACACAACAGTAGTTCTGACCACATACAGACCAAAAAGTGCACTTTAGCCTTCCTGTTCTCAGATCCTGTGAGATATTGTAACTATAGTGCAATTGGGCAGTTCACTAGTGCACTACTCCAGGAACGCATCCTGAGACCAGAAGAATTGCGTTGTTTCTGCGGTGCAGCACTGAGGTTTCCTGTAGGACCTCAGGGGTGTGTGGAAAATCCACAGGCAACCACAACAGCCTGGCTCCTCCTCCTCCTCATGATGATCACCAGTCTAGTTACAATTCACTGGAATGGCATCCCATTCAAGAGTTAAAAGTCTTTTATTTTAATGTTACAGGCAACATACAGTGAAATTGGGCTCAGCTTACATTTCAGCAATCTACCGTATACACCCGTTCAGTACAATAAAAACAGTCAGTATAAAAAATAATGCACACAAAATACTATGGTAACTTCACTGAGAATAGTGCATGCTACATCGTAACAAATAGTTCACTCAGTACACTGCACAGGGTATGGATGGTGAGCGGGCATGTTACACATTGCAGAGATTGTACAAGTAGATGATGGTGAGTGCAGGTTTTAGTGCTCAGGGTTCTGATGGCCTGTAGAAAAAGTTGTTTCTCAGCCTGGTCTTTGTTTTTTTAAACACCATTCTCCCAGAAGACATAAGGGTAAACAGGTGCTGTCCTAGTGAGACAGGCTGGCTGGTTCTCCTGAGACACCATGTACGGGGAGCTGTAGTTGGAGGCATGGGCGTCGCAACCATTATGTCAGGAGGGGACGTGTCCCCCCCACTTTGTAAAATCAGGCATTTGGACCCCCCCACATTTACCGAGCCGCTTTGCGCTGTTTCGGATGTTCTCAAAGAAATCCATTCCATTGGATTCATTAGAATTTACATAGATCGCGGAAGTCCACTCCATGTTTTCCTGGTTACACTGCTCCGGTACAAAACCGATCAAAGTGATTGGCAGGACGGGTTGTCAATAAAGACAACAGACGCGTGAGCGTGAATAAAGCTGCAGGATTTCTGTTTTTTTTAAAGCGCGTGAGCTCCGATCCAGTGCAGCTCAGGTGTTCACGCTGTAACCAATCAGCGCTTCACCCGCTGCACCGCCCCTCCTCCTACCTGAACCAGCAAACCGAACCTGAAGCAGGTCGACCAGAACCGGAGGGTTACTGGAGGTCCAGACTGGAGAGGGACAGGAATAAGAACTGAATGACCAGAGGAGGTAAATCCCCAGATAATCACATGTTGTCTAATAAAGAAGTGAATGCATCTAAATAAAATAATTAATAATAAGTAATAAGTACCGGTACTTAATTTGGGGATCGACGTGTAACATTTAAACAGAACGGTTGTTTATTTTACAAAAGAGAGCATTAAAGATCATCAATATTAGACCTGTATTTTATCCTGATCAAATCTATTTTTCTTATTAAAAATTAAGATTTCCACAATAGCTAAAATTATATTCTTAGGATAAACTCTCACTTTAAATACCTATAATTTAACTGTTACTAGTTTATTTTAACTGGATACAATGAAAACTATTCCAGCTGTCAGTAATTTATTTAAATATCTGAACAGACATTAAGCTAGTACTATTTTCATTTCAGATAGGTAGATCTTCAGTCTTCTGAAGAACAATCAGCTTCTTGACATTTAAATAGTTGATGTCACTTATTTAATTCCTCTTATCCATAAAACTCTTTAGCCTGAAATAGTCCGCTTACAATGACATCATTAGTACAGTTAAATTATAACTACTTAAAATGGTATGAATTCAATTTGAGCTCCACCATGTTTATTCCAGACAGGAAGAATAGATTAGTGGAGGTTGTTCTTCAAACCCAATAAACCCAATAATACACATGAATGGGAAATGTGACTAAATGTGTCCTAAGAATGACATTGAAGTTATCTGAAGTGTTCAGAGTGGATAGCAGAATGGTATTACAGCTATCTGGAGTATTACATTTTACTTGGAACAGCTGATTTTTAGATATCTGAATATCAGTCTGAATAATAAATGTTAAAGTGACCACCTTAGGTTAAGGATTTGGTTTCAGTTCAAATCAGTTCAGTTGTTGGATTTCCTTAAATAGAATTTCTACTAGTAACAAAATACCTGTGGATATCTGTATTTTCTATTTGGCTAGTAATAATACTATTTGGGCTAGAAAAAAATTACATTATTATTATTATATAAAACAGGAATATCAAAGAGGTGAGGTTTTTAATTAAATGTTTAAAAGGTTAAATTATTCAGATTCAGTCCAGCGCCACCTGCTGGTATTCTCATTATCAACGAGAATAAAGAAACACATTCAACATTTGACTAGGAGTTAGATATGCTGTTGAATCAGTTCTTAGTGGGTACTTTTTGTAGTATTTGTACCCGTTCCCTACTTCAGTAGTTCAGCTACAACCAGACTGAGTTACTTTACGACAAACTAAAACTTTTCCTGTCATTTCAGTGGAAGATGCTGCAGTCAGTCAGTCAGTGACATCATTCTAAACAACCAGTACTAACAGGACTGAACTTTACCTGGTTACCAGTAGAGAACTGGTAGAGCTTTGATTAGTTAAGGGTTGAACAGCTGATTGTCTAATGAGTTCCTTCCAGAACTGGAGACAGGCAGACCATTATCATGTCTTTGAACTATGGAGTTTGTCACTGTGTTCACATCTTTAGTTCTGAAATGAAACCACTGCAGGTCATTGTACTTCCCTGATTTGTTTTCCTAAGTCTTTTCTCTAAGATCTGAATAGTCCAGCTGATGGTGTCATAGAGAACACAGCTGCTAAAAATGAAGACTTCCTGTTGAATCTGACTCTGAAATAGTTACTGAGTTCAGTTTTTATTACTGTAGGTAAAATAGGTGTTTAACAACTTGTTAAATGCGCCAGAGTGCAGAAAATGGCGTCTACGACAAAGATTTTTTTCTTTGGGGAAGTGTCCCCCCCACATTTTTTTTGCTTCTGACGCCCCTGGTTGGAGGACTAGAGACATTGATTGGTCGAAAATAACACCCAGATTCCTCAGGTTTGACTTTACAGCAGAACTTAAATGTCCAATATGTTGACTGATCAGAGGGACCATCCTATCAGGGGCAACAATCAGACATTCAGTCTTTTCAGGGTTTAACTGAAGGAAGTGATTTTCTAACCAGTTAGTAATAGCTGACAGACACTCCAGTAGTTCAGACAGTTTGTAGAACTCTGAGTCCTTGAAGGAGCAGTACAGCTGAATGTCATCTGCATAAAGGTGGTAGGAGACATTGTGACATCTACTAATGATCTGTCCAAGAGGATGGATATATAGTAAAAACAGGAGTGGACCCAGAACAGAGCCTTGGGGTACCCCACAGAACAGATCTGTAGTATCTGACATGATGTTGTTTATATGGACACTGAAACTTCTGTTTGAGAGGTACGATCTGAACCAGTCTAAAACTGTTCCAGAGATCCCCACCAAGTCACGGAGTCTGTTCATTAAGGTGCTGTGATCAACAGAAAGGTCCAACAGAACTAAGACTGTAAACTCCCCGGAGTCTGCTGCCATCATGATGTCACTGGATACTTTGAGTAAAGCTGTTTCTGTTGAATGTTTTTTACGGAAACCAGATTGGAATTTATCAAAAATGTTGTGTTGTTCCAGAAAAGAGACCAGCTGATCAGCCACGACTCTTTCTAAAAGTTTAGAGATATAGCTCAGTTTGGAAATGGGCCTGTAGTTATTTGGTTGAGAGGAGTCCAGACTGGGTTTTTTAAGGATGGGTTCAATAACAGCGTGTTTAAAGATGGAGGGGACAGAGCCGGTTTGGAGGGATAGATAGATAAAATCAACAATGCATGGGCCAACTAGGTCAAAAGCTTTAAGAAGCAAAGAGGTTGGGAGAATATCAACTGGGCTTGAAGATTTTTTCATGTTTTTAAGAATGAGACAGATGTTCTGAAAATGAACAGGTGTGAAGAAGGACCAGGTATGGAAAGAAGGAGGGTGGATGGGAGAACAGGGAGCAGATGGGGGTGAGAAACCTGACCTGATGTTTCTCATTTTGTTGTCAAAGAATGAAAGGAAGTTGTTACAATCAGACCTTGAGAACACAGGGATTTGGGGCGTTTTAGGTGGAACTGTAGTTGGAGGATGGGGGAGCTGTTGGAGGACTAGGGGAGGGGATCTGTAGTTGGAGGACTGGGGGAGCTGTAGTTCGAGGATGGGGAGCTGTAGTTGGAGGATGGGGGAGCTGTAGTTGGAGGATGGGGGAGCTGTAGTTGGAGGATGGGGAGCTGTAGTTGGAGGATGGGGAGCTGTAGATGAAGGACTGGGGGAGCTGTAGTTGGAGGATGGGGAGCTGTAGTTGGAGGATGGGGAGCTGTAGTTGGAGGATGGGGAGCTGTAGTTGAAGGACTGGGGGAGCTGTAGTTGGAGGATGGGGAGCTGTAGTTGGAGGATGGGGAGCTGTAGTTGAAGGACTGGGGGAGCTGTAGTTGGTAGAAGGTTTTCTTCAACCTTCCTTTTTTGAGTTCGGAGTCTTCCTCAACCAGGCTGAAAGTGTTGCAGGAGATTAATACATTCTGTGGGGCTGGTCCTTCCATTCTAACCTGTGTTGATCACTTCATGGATGTGCAATCCTTACTTCTTCTACCTCATAATATAACGGTGACTAATCAGGCTTTACAATCATAAAATGATTTTTGTATCAAAAATCAACAACACTCAACCAAACACAAATATGATATGTTTTTGTAAATGATGTTATATTAACTGTAGATCGTTTAACCCATGAGACTAGCAGCTGCTCCCCACTGTGGGCTCTGGTTGGTCTTTTATTTCCATCTGGTAAACCGGAAGTCGTGTCTCAGTGCGTTGTTTCAGATCTGACGGCGCTACGCATCTGACCGAGCAGAGCTGGAATACCGACCTGGGAACGCTTCGGCCCTCTCTCCCCGCCGCTGCAGACACCGGGGTCGCCGAGGCGTCGCCGGGACAGAGCGAACCGTTAAAGACGAACCGGGATGCGGCCCGTTCGGACCGAGCCGTGATAGTTCGGTGTGCTGAGATGAGGCGGGGGGAGGAGAGTCGCCCCTCAGACGCTGGGCTCCGGCCAAACACCGCCGCATTTTAGCCTCCTTCTGCTGTTGCTTCGAGCTGCATTTGCTGCGTCGCAGATCGACCGCTCACACACACGCGCGCGCACACACTCGCACATAGGCAATATCTTAGCAAGGTGGAAGATGCAGCTTGTCTGAGGACACCCCCCCCCCCTTCACACACGCACACACACACACACACACACACACACACACACACACACACACACACACACACACACACACACACACACACACACACACACACACACACACACACACACACACACACGTCGCTGCCATGACAGGCAGAGGTCTCCTCCTCCGGAGCTCGGGAGAGCAGGCACAGTGATCCCGGGACGGTGGTTCGGTTCTGCGGATGTCATTGTGTCCGTGGAGCCTGTAAACACCATCCGCGCAAACGCACCGTGATTCCTACTCAGGGGGAGGGGGGGGGGAGAGAAGACGGAAAGGGGGAGGAAAACATGTCCTCTCGATCTGCTTTACCGTCTGGAAGCGACAGGAGCACAGGAGAACATGTAAGTGCTGCTGTTGGTGTGCGTGAGGATGGATGAGCGAGCACCGCGTATGTGTGTGTGGCCTTTTCTTCCGGGGGGGAGGGGGGGGGGCATGCACAGTGCTGTTTTCCTCTGGATGTGCTACGGAATATACGAGCCTGATGTGCAGTTTGGGAAGGGGCTAACCTTGACTGTGCGTGTGTGTGTGCGCGCGCGCGTTCGTGTGCGTGCGTGCAGGGTAAAGGCGCAGATGGCAGTCGGTGTTCGATAAGGCTGAGAATCTGCGCAGAAAGCCAAAGCCGGCCGTCACCTCCCGTTAGAGCGCTGTGCAGAGATAGTGATGTCACATTCTGCTCCCTAGCGATGCTCGGTGTGTGTGTGTGTGTGTGCGTGTGTTTTAAGTCGAATGGGTGGGACGAGCGTGAAGGAGGCCGAGATGAACGCAGAGACTGTGTGGATTCACGCATACAGAGCGGAGCGGATTACTGCGTACAAAGATGTGCAGAGGCTGCATCAAATGACTGCACATCATTTTACTGCACAAGATCCATAAACTGCACAAAATCTATCTATCTATCTATCTATCTATCTATCTATCTATCTATCTATCTATCTATCTATCTATCTATCTATCTATCTATCTATCTATCTATCTATCTATCTATCTATCTATCTATCTATCTATCTATCTATCTATCTATCTATCATCACCTAATCTTACAGTGATTGAGCTCTTGTCATCACATTAAAGCTCTGATGACAGCTGAGTGAACTGAGCGGATCACAGATCTGGATCCAGGTGAGACTCGCTTGCCCTGCCTCAGGTTACAGGCCTGGTCCCAGTTAGATGGTCCAACCAGTGCTGGACAGACTGGGTCCGGAGCACCAAGTCTGACAGTGGAGTCTGTGTGTTTCTATGTGTCTGATGCCAGGCACCACTGTGCCAGCATATGCTCTTTTTATGAAGAGCACCAGAGAATAAGCATTCCAGTTTGTGGTTCTGTTGTTGTTTTAGTTACAACAGAATCAGACTAAAACAATCAAATTATAAATCACATGCTGTTCAATCAGGAGGAGTGTGTGTTGATTTTTCTTGTACAACATGGACAGCATTAGCAAAAACCTGAGAAACAATTCCATTGACATCAATGGGATTCAGGGAAAACAGGCTCAGGTTAACTTCACCGAAGAGATAGAAAGATATTTAAATCATGATTTTTAACATGTTATTATAAGTAGCATTGTGGTTATTTTCTTTTTTGTCGTTGCTGAGATGGTCAGAGAAAGTTGAACATTACACGACCAAACTGACATTTTATATACTTTATAGTACAGTCATGGTTTATGTTCAGGATTTCTGTAGATTTTATGTTGATAATGTTTAGGGGTTTTGATATTGATAAAAATTTATATAACATTTTTCTGCAATTTTCCCAATAACGATAATCAGTGGCGGTCATAGACCAACATTAGAGGGGGCACTTAGCAGGGGGCCACAGGGGTCCAAGCTTGTTGTCAGGGGGCACTGCCCCCCCCCAGAACCGCCCCTGACGATAATATGACAAGTCCACTTGCAGCTAATGACTAGCCGCTTCAATGCTAGTACCAGCCCATCTGGGCTAATGGACAGCAGAGGGAGTAGACCTTTAGTTATATTTAGCATTAGCCTCTCCATTGCTAACTCAAGTGAGCACTGAGCAGTCTCCTTATTTGCCAGTGCTGATCACCAAGTTACCAGTCAGATCAGTAGCTGGTCTCAGAATGGATGTAGCAACATGCTACAAGAACCTAGCCACCACTGGGTGCTCAATAGTCCTAGTTTTTGACCCAATACCAGCTGTAGGCTTCCCACAAGTCCTAAAGAGGAAGATGATGAGGATGGCAGCAACACTGTTAGACTGTTAACAAGTCTGACTCTTTCTTCTGACATCAAGCTGCAGGAACTCTAGTCTGACTTCTGTAGCTCTATGTGAATGATACCTTTCATCATGTTCTGCTACTCTATTACAAAGTGGGGAATAAAGTAAAACAATGTTGCTGCCTCATCATCAAAGTAGGATTTTCTTTATTATTGAAAACGATACTGCACTTCCCATATAATGTCACAATCTAACTTTAAACTTTCTAACATTTTCAAATATTTTGCAAACTTTTCCTTCAATGTTTTTTTTATATTAAATTTACATCAAACATCAGTTTTGTGTCCTTTCACTCACTCTGTCTCACATGGCCTCTCAGCTTCAGTGAAGGTTCTTTGTTGAATCTTTAAAACGTGTCGACATGTGAAACCTTTAGAGCCCTCTGAATCTCACAGCTGCTGTTTGTCAGAGGCTTATTTTTAGTCTGGTTCCTGTCTCATCACGGTTGTCAGGGAGTTAGAGATGAGTGTATGGTTACCATGGTGATCTCAATGAGCTACTGCCAGTTGTTTTAACATTAACCTTTGATCTTGCTTTTACACTTTTTATAGAATTATTTAATGTAGCTGTTAGATAGTAGTATCCTCCTCATCATGTTGCCTTTTTTCTTGCAATTATCCAGAGTTCAGTCTTTTGTAGTTTTGCTTGTTAACTCCCCTCTCAGTCACCTGAGTGAATTTGACTTGATGCTTTTCAGTTTGTTGTACATTAAACTTTATTTGATCCTCTTCGGCTCCACCTCTGTGCTCAGTAAGGCCTGTGACTCAAACCTGGTACTATCAGCGTTGTACAACAATAATCTGAAGGGCTTTTGTCAGAAATCAAGAGGCAACAAAACTACAGCGATTTCTACACACAGCTTTATCAGTATCCTCCTCATTCTTTACCTCTCAGCTAAGCAGCAGCCCTCTGAATGAGATGGTGCTGAACTCCAAACAGAAGCCAGATGCTCCTATGCTGGACTCCAGCTGTTAATCCAGAGATGAGGGACATGCATTCATGGAGCTCAGGTCTGTCTTTCTCAGCTGAACATCTGGCAGAATCTCTGCAACATGTCACTTTGTTAGCTCGCAGTCCTCTACAGGCGCATGCATACAAATAGGTAATAAGTCCAGACCCCTTTTCTTCCAGTTTGTTCAAACATCTGTAACTTTGTGCAGCAGACTGAGAAACAGTTTGCTTTTGATTTAAACCTTTACATTTCCACCAGCCTGCCCTGCAGACTGTCAGCTGTCTGCACAAATTCTGTGTATACACACAATTAGCACTGGCCAGCTACCTGTGATTCCTGTGATGTGAATAATGCAAAGCATTATGGGATACACTGACCACAGTGGGTACAATAAATGGTGCCAGTGATCAAAACAAAAATCTCCATTACTGTTGAACCTTTGTGGTAATCCACTCATTATTACCATGACAAAACAATTCAATCTAATAAAACTATAGGGTCCTAAAATAAAGTCTGATGTTGCATCATCCTGTAGCAGGAAGCTTTAGCTAATCTTTGACATCCTGTTACACTGCAAACATGATGAATTTTGAATCCTCAGATCTTGGTCACAGTTGTCTAATGAGATGATACGTTTGTAAAATGATTTCCTTTTTTTGTACCATTATAAATGTTGTAGTAGGTGAGGGTCAGAGGTTACATCACAACAACAAGCAGCTGTTTACAGAAAAACCAGGTGGGCTTTCAGTGGGTTCAGACTTAGTGTCATTTAACTTTAAGAATTTAGAGTCAAAGCTCTGGTCAGAGGGTTGGTGGTTTGATTCCTGTCCTTGTGTAAGACTCTGACCTCCATGTAGCCCTGGATGTGTGTTTGAGTGAATGATAATGTAGGGAGGGCTGCATGATGGCGCAGTTGTTAGCACTGTTGCTTTGCAGCAAGGAGGTCGTGGGTTCGCTTCCCTGGCTCGGCGGCCTCTCTGCGTGGAACTCGCATGTCCTCCCCATGCGTGTGTGGGTTCTCTCTGGGTACTCAGGCTTCCTCCTGCAGACCATGCTCCAATGCTGGACTCCAGCTGTTAATCCAGGTGTGTGACTGGTTGTTTGTCTCGGTCGTCTCTGTGTGGCCCTGCGATGGACTGGTGACCCGTCCAGAGCGTCCACCACCTCTCGCTCCTTGACCGCTGGAGTTAGGCACCAGCCCCCCCGCGACTCTCTGGAGGATGAAGCGGCTATCCATCCATCCATCGATGGATAGAAAACTTAATGTAAGGAGCTTTGAGTGGTCAGTAAACAGAAAACAGTGGTTATTTAGTCCACCTGCTTCTAGAACAGCTTACAGTCACTTTGGGTTTGCTAGGTAGACATTTTAACCTCAGTTTTCTAAAACTGAAAAAGGGATCAAATCAGGACTGGGTCCTAATTCAACTGAGCTCCTGATCAACTTGCAGGAACAACAAAAACTAACCCTGATTATTTTCGTCCAGCAGACCATGAGATCCAAGTAGTTGTGCTTTTCTAACTTTCTGACGGTCCTACATAGTGTGATGCATCTAAGGAGCTCTCAGTAACGCTCTCCTTCTTTTTTATTCCTCGCAGCATGTGTCGCTGGGGGCCAGCCGCTCAGACAAGGCCACGAGCCAGTCCAGCCGTTCTCTGGGCGCCCGCTGCAGGAACTCCATTGCCTCCTGCTCTGACGAGCAGCCACACATTGGCAACTACCGTCTGCTTAAGACCATCGGCAAAGGAAACTTTGCCAAAGTCAAGCTGGCTCGCCACATCCTGACGGGCAGGGAGGTGAGAAGTGGGCAGAGCAGAGACCCGGTGGGAGGATGGTGTTAATGTCATGTGATGCTTGTTGGGTGAGGAACGATAGCACTGCTCTGATGCTGCTGCTGTTCATCTTCATATTGTTTACTGAAAAGTTTGGGTAAAATAAGTGCTGAACACATCACCTGGTTTCTAAAGCTGCTGCTGACATGAACAACAATTAGAGCAGCCTGAGAATCACTGGGAGGACCAAGTCTGGTCAGATGAGACCAGAACTGAACTCTTTGGATGCTAAAATACACATCATGTTCAGAGGTCAAAGGTCATGTCAAGGCATGTCACCCCCAATAACACAAAACCAACGGGGAAGTCTGGAGGTGGAGCGTCATGGTGTGGGTCTGTCCTTCAGCTCTGGAACGCTTCATGTTAGTGAGAGGAAGGATGAATGGAAGCATACACAGCAAACCCCACTGGAGTGAACCATGTGTCCACTCTGAGTGTTACATGTGTCCACTCTGAGTGTTACATCTGTCCACTCTGAGTGTTACATGTGTCCACTCTGAGTGTTACATGTGTCCACTCTGAGTGTTACATCTGTCCACTCTGAGTGAACCATGTGTCCACTCTGAGTGTTACATGTGTCCACTCTGAGTGTTACATGTGTCCACTCTGAGTGAACCATGTGTCCACTCTGAGTGTTACATGTGTCCACTCTGAGTGTTACATGTGTCCACTCTGAGTGTTACATGTGTCCACTCTGAGTGTTACATGTGTCCACTCTGAGTGTTACATGTGTCCACTCTGAGTGTTACATGTGTCCACTCTGAGTGTTACATGTGTCCACTCTGAGTGTTACATGTGTCCACTCTGAGTGTTAAATGTGTCCACTCTGAGTGTTACATGTGTCCACTCTGAGTGTTACATGTGTCCACTCTGAGTGTTACATGTGTCCACTCTGAGTGTTACATGTGTCCACTCTGAGTGAACCATGTGTCCACTCTGAGTGATACATGTGTCCACTCTGAGTGTTACATGTGTCCACTCTGAGTGTTACAT
>SSNR01000249.1:584608-698975 GCA_006937965.1 Callopanchax toddi | reverse complement strand
GTGGTGGAAGAGGAGGAGGAGGGGGGGGGGGGGGGGGGGAGTGGTGGGGGGTTGGGTGTGTGGGGGGGTGGGGGTGTGTGGGGGGGGGGGGGGGTGTTGTACAGAGAAGAGAGAAATCAAAACCCATTGTTTCCACTGGTGTCTGTCAGAGCACAGGAGATTTTTCATCAGCTGTGAGTGAAACCTGAAAACGGAATACAGAAATGTGATGAAATCACTCGCGTGTGTTTTTGAGACACAACACACCCAAGCTGAAACTTCCATTTAATGCAGTTTGTCACCATCTGCCAGACTTGAACCACAGCCAGGAGTTCCAAGAGGAGCCTTGCTGCCACGGATTGTGTGCATCCATTGCTGTCGCAGGGCTGCTATTTATTTAACGATGACGAGGGTCAAATATGTTGCTGGGGAATTGTTTTGCTCTCGCTTTGATGGATCTGACCCCCTCGGCCCGGCAGCTGTGAACCAAAAATTAATAGGATGGTCTGCGAGATGAGATGCTTCACTATGTATCCCAAGATTCCCTCCAGTACAGCTGGAAAAGCAGAGAAGGAGCCTGGTCTTAATACCTTGGGTTGCTATGGCAACAGTGACGTCAGACGCTGCTAGAGGAGAGGGCTGCTAGAAGAACTGAATGAAGGATGAGAGAACAGAAGTGTGTGTGTGTTGAGGGGGGGGCACTGGAAATAGAAAGAATAGAATAGCTTCGTGGGAATCAGGGTTGTTGTTTTTAGCCGTAGCCTTTAGTTTATCAAACACACTGTTGTCTATGTGGAGCGAGGGCTTGGCTCACATTAATCCCCTGTGCAGCACATCGTCAGTGCAGTGCAATGAGATGAGATGAGGGGTTCTGGTGCACAAAGTGGATAGAATACTACCTTAAACTCTACATCCTCACCTGAAATCACCAGTTTGATGGTTAAACAGGAGAATGAACCCAAACACACATCAGAACTGGTTTTTTTAAAGCTAAGTCCATGTCAGGAAACCACCCAGTTCAATAAACCTTCTTCTGCCAAGAAGAGTCGAGCATCAGCCAGGAATCTACCAGAAGCTAACTGATAACGGCTAAATAATAACAGGGGGTGTCTGTTTTGACCCAATTCTTGTTTTCAGAAATGACTGAAGTTGTAATCCAAAAAAGGGTTTTAAATAAAGGCAACTGGACTTATTTGGTTCTTATTTGGCCCAAATAAGTCCAGTTGCCTTTATTTAAAACCCTTTTTTGGATTATCATGACCTGGATGACTGAGAACCTTCACCAGCAGACTGAAGTTGTATGTTGTATTGTCCTCTACCCTGGAAAAACAACAGTTCAAATCAGTCATTAGGAGCTCATAATTCTTATAACACAGATGTAAACCTCTAAACACAACATGTCTATTTAAATAGATATAACTAAATCATTTCTCACTATGCATTCACAGTTTTTAGGAAGTAGCAGAAAACCCTCAAATGCATATGGATTCATCTAAAAACACAGATTTAAACACTTTTATTTGATGAATATAAACGTTATAAGACTTTATTTCCAGTTCTTTATGACTGAGAGGTCTTTATACACGTTTTATTTTCAGCTGTCCAAACCAACAATAACTAGGTATGAACCTATGGAACCACACTGAGTCCATGTTTATCAATTCAACACGCTTGTGTGTTGGAGGCGGAGCTTATTCTTCAGAATGACTGAATTCCTTTTCTTTTCTTCTCCAGCTTTTTCGTGAGGTGCGAATAATGAAAGGCCTGAATCACCCTAACATAGGTAAGACCCTCACTCTCCTGTATTTGTCATGTATCTGTGCACATGTTCACTGATGTGGTGTGCTGTCGTTTTTGAGAGCAGATGGATGTCCAACGTTCTCAGTAAAAGTTTGTAATCATTGATTACATTTTTATTTCAAACAACATCAGACCTTACCCCGTATAGTATTATTGCTGAGTCCTTCTGTTTGAGGACTTCCAGGCAGAAGACTGTGCTCTTATAGTCATTTTAATATATTTACATTCGACTGAATTTTCTCCCTGTTTGCTCCACAGTGAAGCTGTTTGAGGTGATTGAGACGGATAAGACCCTTTACCTAGTCATGGAATATGCCAGTGGAGGTGGGTGCTGTGAAGTGATGTGATATGTGGTATTTTTATACTTTTACTGTTTAGTTAAACTTAGTATCTTATTGACTTATCTGTGTGACCTTTGTTGTGAGCATTTTGCTGATAGATTCCAGTCTTGAGCTCCATCAGCTTGCAGGTCGTCGTCGTCAAACTCAGACTCAACATGTAGGTTGAGCTCATAGCAACTCTCCGTCTCTCTGATGTTAGTTGACCTCATCTGAATGGAATTCCAGGGGAGAAAATTCTGACTGACTATCAGGGTTTAGAAGCTACATCTGACTCTGAAGAAACTTTGTCATCTACCATAATTTTAATGGATAAAAACCTACATGTTATTTGATGTCACTTTACAAACTCTTGAACAAGCAAACATTTGGAGCAACCTGTTCTGAAAGTTCTAGTAGAAATATGATGCTGCAGCCCTAATGTCTCAGTAGGGGTTGTGCTAGAATGTTTTGTTGTCATTTTGACTGAAAGGGTAAAATAAATCCTGTCATAATCCAGTACCCAGTATTAACAATACAATTAAACAGTTGCACTTAAAATACGAACAGTTCACCTGCTGTGGCCTGAACCATCTCACAGCTTCCTCCTGTTCTGCCTGGACTTGAGTTGTGCGCCCGCTTGTGTGTAACCAAACATCTCCAGTGGGGTCGCTGCAGAGGATTTTGTCATGAGGTTTTGGACTGTTGCCTCAGACAGACGACTTCTCAGTCCCTCTTTTATCAGCATCATCATTATTTGGCTTTTTGAAGAAACTTCAGACACTCAGCTGCTTTGACATTTTTCTGAATGAAGCCAACGAGGTCATGCATCAAGAGAAGCTAATTACTCACTCACCACCAAGTGGTCAGGGGTCCCTGAGTCTGAATGACTCTGTGACAGTCTGTCAGTGTGTTGTTGCCATGGAGATGATTTATGTTGCTCTATTACGAGCTGACATACCAGTATCTGTCTTCATGTTATTTTGTAAACACAGTGCATAAAATACCACGCCACCTTGGTATGTAGATGAGTTTCCAGTGAAAGAGTCACAGCTCAGGGGCCATCAGAGTGTGGCTCACAGGCCGGACTCAGCCCACGGGCCGCCTATTGAGGACCAGTGCACTAACGGGATTATTCTCTGACTAAAACTCCTTGGCATGTTAGATTTTATTCTTTTGTCTTGATAAAGTGTTAGTGTCCTTCCTCTGTTAATTATTACATTTAGTGATTATTATTTTTTTAACGAAGCGCTAACAGACACTCTGACAGTATCACCTGTTCTAAATGTATGACGTAACCATTGATGAGTCTCCCCTAACAGCTGCTCTGTAAACTTACTAGACGACGTCACCACAACAGAAACATCCCAGCATGCCTCGGTGCAGTCACTGTGTTGCTGTTTGATTTCAGGGATAATGGAGGAACGCCACATCCAACGTTTCCTCTTCTTTGTGCTCTTGTTTTTGTGTCAAAGCTTTTTTCTGTGTTCATCCTCAGACTGGTTCATTTACTCACCCTGTCTTTGGAGAATCATGCTGTTTATTTACAAGGTTTCTACGACGTTCAGCCGAAAATAAACAATCAGGAAGTTGTGCTTCAGTTCAGGCGTCTAAACCAACAACAGGAAAAGGAACACATGGGATAATATTTCTGTTCCTATTTATTTGACATCATGTTCATATAATATATGTTGAAGTTCATGAAATCTGACTATTTGCTGTCTGTATTTTTAGAGGATGTTCACGACACTTTTCACTAAACTTTACTAATCAGTTAGCTGACCTCTGTCAAAGCCTGGGATATTGAACGTGTTTTTTATTAAGAGAGAAACCAGTGTGGCGCTGTGTAATAACGGGGTGTTTCAGCCAGTTGTAAACACTAGTGGTCAGTCCATGTTTTCATTTAGTACGGTGCTTTTTAGGGGTGTGAAACTTAAGTCTCCTCAAATTTCACAGAAGCGTAAGAGACATAGTATGTAGGACAGCAGGTTCAACCTTGATTTGAAGAGTTATTACATTTTAACCAAATAAAATGTCTATTTTTGTCTCAAATCACAATTATTTAAAATATAAATAAGGTATTTTTGGGCTAAAAATTTCAGTATTATGTAGTTAAAACATGTATATGCTAAATTACACTAATGTGGCTGATACGATCATATCTAGCAAATGTGGAAATCTAAAGACTGTTCTATTTTAGGATTTCCTGTTGGAGAGTCAGCGTTTTTCTAATATGCTCTGACCTCATGCTGCCATCCCAGCACAAAGAAAAACAGCCCTATCACTTTAGAATGTCAAAAGTTAATAATTTAAACAAAATCTTTTTCACATTATCCTCTGGAGACCTGAGATTTGATGTAAATATTTAAAAAAGCAGAATATTGCAAACTGATCAGAACCATAGTTCTCTGAGGTTCACACATTGTGTTTTTATTTCTCAGTTTTTCAGGTTTTGTATCTGAAGATTCAGAAGTTTAAATGTTCTGAAGCGGATATGAAGGGATGAAGTAGGTTGTGTAGTGTAGGCCACACAGTGTTAGGCTCTGTTACAGCTCCAGGCCTGCTATTGTAGCAGGAAACACATTCAGTTATTACTTCTTCACTGTAAAGTGAGCTGAGTTTGGATCAGGGGAAACCCTGGTTTTTGAGGTCCAGGTCTTGTGAATGGATCATTCCTTTAATCTTGCTCTCTGTCTTGCAGCATGTCCCCTTGAGGACAATAAAGTAGACAACAGTTGCACTTTATTAAATATTAATAACAGCAACATTATGAATCAAATGAAATGTGTACGTGTGATGATGATGATGATGATGATGATGATGATGATGATGATGATGATGGCTGACTGGTGCGTCCTCCTACAGGTGAAGTGTTTGACTACCTCGTGTCACATGGGAGAATGAAGGAGGTTGAAGCCAGAGCCAAATTTCGACAGGTATTAAATGACCTCACGTTTCCAACGCTGCACTTGACGTTTCCTTTATGGGTCTGAACCTCAGGTTTGTCTCCGTCTCCTTCTGCTCACAGATTGTCTCTGCTGTCCACTACTGCCACACTAAGAACATTGTCCACAGAGATTTGAAGGTAAGGAAGAAGAGCAGTGGTTTTCAGAAAGGTTTGGGACTAAAATGAATGATTTCAGTTGGACTTAAATTTAAAAAATCAACTGAGAGTCAAAATCTGGGGCTAATCCTGATCATTGACACACCGAAGGTGGTCTTTTTTACATCGTAAATGGACACACACACATATGGACACACAGTATGAGTCGTGTCCATTGTCTATGAAGTTAGCCAACATGCTGCACCCAGGCTGTGCTGTCCCTCATCTCTGCTGTCATTTCCCCATCCATCTGTTTTTCTCTTCCTTCCTACCTGGAACACCTTTCCTCTTTCTGCCCTCCTCTGCTCTGAATGGCTGCCTGATGTAGGCGGAGAACCTTCTGCTGGATGCCGACGCTAACATCAAGATCGCTGATTTTGGCTTCAGCAATGAGTTCACACTAGGAAACAAGCTGGACACGTTCTGTGGCTCGCCGCCCTATGCTGCCCCTGAGCTCTTCCAGGGAAAGAAGTATGACGGGCCTGAGGTGGATGTCTGGAGTCTGGGAGTCATCCTCTACACTCTGGTCAGCGGCTCGCTGCCCTTTGATGGACAGAATCTCAAGGCAAGTTTTCTATAGGGTGATTATGAGGCTAATGGGGTTCGAGTTATACAAAAACGTCAGACTCCAACAACCTAATTAGTGTTGAAAAGCTGAATAAGTGGGGAATGTGTCACTGTTATGGGATCTGTAATACACAGAAAGCTATATGAGCTGGTCTTTAGTGCAGCTGAGGTTATAAAGAGAGTGCCTTCTTTATAACTTGATGTAGTAAATGAATGCAGCGTTTGACTTTCTGTGTTTTAGCATTTGACACTATAAGACGTTTAGAAGTGTTTCAGAGAGAAAGGCTGGATTCTCCAGCAGTGACATGAAAGCACTGGGATGTTTGTAGTCCAGCAACAGCTGAGCTGACAGCATCATATGTAGAGTCAGCAGCAGCAGCGTACGGTGACTGATGTCCAGCTGGTCGGCTGCCATCGGCCTCGTGGTAAACACAATCCCACCAAGAGGTGGCACTGGTCAGAGATTATTCTGGCTAGTTCTGGTTATTATGCTCTGATAAGCTATTTGCATGTAAATGATGCTTTAGTTGTTAGTGGTTTCAGCCTTAGCGATGAGGTGAGGAGCTCTGTCATCCAGGGGGAGCTTAAAGTAGAGTTGCTGCTTCTCCCCATCGAAAAGAGTCAACTGAGGTGGTTGTGCATCCTGGGTGCCTCCCTTGAGGTTTTCCAGTCATGTCTGGGAGGAGACCACCAGGAAGACCCAGGACTCGCCGGATGGATTATGTATCCTCTCTGGCCTGGGGACGCCTTGGGGTCCACCAGAATGAACTCGGGAGTGTTGCTGGGGAGACGGATGTTCTCGGCTTCCCTCCTGGACCTGTTTCCTCCATGTGGTCCAACTTTGTATAAGTGGAAGAAAATGGATGGATGGTGCTTTAGTTGAGATCAGTCTCATTCAAAAATTGTTCCTGTTTCTTTGAGTCATGTAAATACTGGAAGGCCAGCGACATGCTGCTAATGGTTTAACATAAAACTTAAATAACTTTGATATTAAAACAAAGATGTCTGATCTCTAGTCTTTCTGATGTTTCCTCCATGGGATCAAAATGATTATACTCATAATCAGTGTTGGGGAGAATACTTTGTAAATGTATTCAGATACAGAATACTGAATACTTGTTTCAAAATGTATTTTGTACTGTATTCCGTTACTTTGCTTAATCCTGGTACTGTATTCTAAATACTTGGAATACTTAGAATACTTCCCCTATAAAACACGATTTAAGTCTATTGTAATGTGATGTTCATTGCACTCCAGATGGTAAGCTCTTAACATGAAACCCACAATTGTGGGAAACCACAACAACATCATCAAGCTAACGTCATTTCAGATACATCACCGACACTGTAAATGTGAGAAATGACATCACTAACACGATACAGGCACTGTTAAATAAAGCACTAAGGAAGCAAAGCTAGAAAGATAAAACTAACTTTAAGGTGTTTCTTCAGATTAGAGTCTTTGGACGCAGCTAGTAGATTGTTAGCTGGCAGACAAAGATCACACTGCACCGTCATATTTCGCTCGCCCCGTTCCTTTTTTAGAGTGAAAGTTAGCTTGAATTTCCAGGACATGAATGCACTTATTCCTCCACTGCTGGTAGGTTGATTCAGCTGCGGTTGTGACTCCAACCACTCCATCTCTAGGTCTGAATCCATACGAGGCTAGCTGCCACACACAGGTGTGTTGCTACCGGCTGGTCGGGAGTGTACCCTCATGTTTTGGTAGGGTTGTTATGGTAACGGAGGCACGTTGTTTAGGGGCATTATGGGATAGATAACCTACACAACATGGAGACACAAGTATTCCAAGTATTCCAATGGTATTACGAAAGTAACTGTATTCTGAATACCATGTTTAAAAATAGTAACTGTAACGGAATACAGTACGTCAAAATAGTATTCTAAATACAGTATTCTAAATACATGTATTACGATACTACCCAACACTGCTCATAATTCTACAGGTTCAGAGTTCATCATTAAAGTGAGCTAGTTTATAAATGACTCCCCTCCCTCCTGGGTTCATTAGGACCTCTGTGGTCCTGGTCCTCATACTGTGGGATCAGCTATAAGTTTATGAACGTTAAAACTGTCCAACTCTGGAATGTGCTTATTTAGGACAGAGAAGAAACACTTAACGGTATCTGAGACATAAAATGAGACTTTAAGATCATTCATTGAGAACTTTATAAACGAACATTTTATTGTCAAATATATGAAAAGCTTCCCCGTCATCCTCAGAGCAGCCAGCTAATCACAGAGACTTTGATCACGTTTTAATCACCAGGTTAAACATGGTGCTGTGTTTATTAGGGGACCTGGACACCCCCCCTCCCCTGGATGGCTTTGGGTCCAGATCCCATACGATGCAGTTCAGACAGTTACGTCTGGTTCTGTTGCCACTTGGGAACTATTTCTCTGAGTCTAGTGGAGTTTGCCTGGCACAACCGCTTTGTCTTGCTACTCGGAAGGGGGTGGGGGGGTGTGGACTGTCACGTGATCTGCCAACAATGCCTTCATGATCAATCGACGTGTTGGGCAGCCCTGATCTAGTCTATAACCTACATTTCCAAACAGAAGTTAACATGTGATTTAATGTTTGAAGATGTGATTCTGTATCTGCTTTGCGTGTTTGATGGTTTTGGTGTTTATGTCTGATATATGATGAATGTGGTCAACAGGAGCTGAGGGAGCGTGTGCTGAGAGGAAAGTACCGTGTGCCCTTCTACATGTCAACCGACTGTGAGGGCATCCTTCGCCGATTCCTGGTGCTCAATCCGACCAAGCGCTGCACGCTGGAGGTGAGCAGTGAGAATTACACAGGAGAGACACAAGATGCTGCTAGTCATACTCACATTCTTATGTTTTTGTTTCTGCAGCAAGTCATGAAGGACAAGTGGATAAATACAGGGTACGAAGGGGACGATCTGAAGCCCCATATAGAACCTGTAGAGGACTACAGTGATCCGGCTCGCATAGGTGAGTCTGCCCGTCCCGTCAGGCCTGAGTCATGTAGTTGGGATTTATTCTTACAGTTTGTCCTATTCTTTATTTGTGGCTGTGTGCTTGATTCAGAGGTGATGGTCGGGATGGGCTTCACTCCAGAGGAAATCAAAGACTCTCTGCTCAATCAGAAATACAACGAGGTCACCGCCACCTACCTGCTTCTGGGCCGGAAAGGCGACGTGAGTCCTGACGGTCCTCATTTTATTACTGGACTGGCTTATAGAAGTAACAAGAGGCCAAACGTCTCCAAAATAGTTTTGAAATAAAAATAAAATAATAAGTTTGTTTGATTAAAAAAATAAAAACAAGCATAAAGTTATAAAAAAATATATTTTCTTTTATAAAAAAAGTCTTCATTTGTCCTTTGCTTCAGAAGGACATCATGTTGTCCTCATTCATAGACAGAATCTTACCCATCATAGTAATAAATTGCATATGAGTTTCAAAATTGCATCAACATCTTCACTACATTGGACTATTTTGTAATTTATCTTTTTTTTTTCAAAGGAGAGGGTTTTAATACAGTTGTAGAAAATACAGCCACTGGTGTTTTGGACTGATTAGTTTTAGTGCTTCAGACCTCTTCAGCCACATATTATAATAATATTTTACTCGTCATCAGTTTCTGATTCAAAATTTAGTTTCTGGCAACAATAAAAGCAGGTCCCTCTCTTCGCCCTCTGTTCTTCCTCCTCTCTGACGTCCGTCTACCTGTGGGATGTTACAGGAGAGCAGTGACGCCCGCACTGCGAGTAGCCTGTCCTTGGCGAGGGTACGACCCAGCCCGATTACTAACGGGACCAACAAGCACTCCTCAGCCACCGGCTCCTCCTCCTCCTCCACCTCCTCCTCACATAGCAAGACCCAGCGCAGTGCCTCCACCTACCACAGGCAGCGGCGACACAGCGACTTCTGTGAGTCTCTTCTCCGATGTGTTTTCAGACGTGGTCTTGTGAACAAATAATGTTGTATTCTGTACAATCTGTCAGTTAGTGTGAAAAGCCAGTCCTAAGAACGATGGAGGTTAGTGCCAGCCTTTTTGATGAAAAGTTGAAATTTCAGCAACTTTTCCAAGTATTCACTTCATTTGGACCAGTGTGAGCGCCATCCCGCTGCATCCACAGAATATTCCTTATATGAGTCTCTATGTGTCTGTGCCATGCTGTCCTCCACAACAAAGGCGGGCCTTCCATGCCCGTCATGCACCCCAAGCGGAGCCCGACCAGCACAGGCGACCGGGAGCTGCGGGAGGGCCGGATGCCTTCTCGTAAAGCCAGCTGCAGCGTCATGGGGAGCCACAGCCTGCCCCCTTCCAGCCCAATGGTCAGCAGTGCCAACAACCCCAACAAGTCAGAGATCCCAGACCGCCGCAAAGACATGACTGCAACCACGGTCAGTGAGCAACATCTGTCTCAGGACAGGGGAGGGGGATCTCACAGCCAGAGCCTAGGTTTCTGGTACCTAGGGTTTGGATAATTATACACTATGTTGTTAAACAATATAGAAACAAATGCTCTGGAACTCTGAGCTAGTATAAAACATTCCTTTACAAATAATCACAGAGTCAGTCCTCAGTTATTTCTCAGTTTAGTTTCTGTGAGTTAGAATGTTTGAGAAACATTAGACAGGTTTGGAAGGGATTGGCAATCAAAGTTCAAACAATTAAAGGCACTTTTAAACTAAATTATGACAAGAAAAGTTGCATGGATAGCCCAACATATTTAAAATGACCTCACGTGCATCATGTGACCTGGCTCTAGGTAAAACTTGCCATGAAAGTGTCGTATGTATTAAAAATGGGAACTCTACAAGCAGAACAAGAAAAAAGATTTAGATCAAATTTCTGCTTTATTAATTTTTTTGTATATTTGAGGAATTCTAACCAGCTCTTGTGTGTGTAGAATAACATCCCTGGAAGCACCATGACACGTCGGAACACGTACGTGTGCACGGACCGCTCTGGTGCAGACAGACACTCGCTCCTGCAGAATGGCAAAGAAAACAGGTATTGTGTTTCCTTAGAAACTCAACTTTATCTAAATGGAATCATTACAGAGTCCTAAATCTGGTTTTTGTTCTACTTTGTAAAAGTTAAAGCTACAAAAACTGTATATTCCTTGTACTAAAGGAGTAATGGTTGAGCTGGTCTCCTCTGCCTGCAGCTCCCTGGGCCACCGCCTGCCTGCAGCCTCTCCCTCCACACTCAGCATCTCTGGGGCTGGAGCAGCTTCCTCCTCGTCCTCCTCAGACCGGTGTCGCCTGACCCGAGGATCCACAATCCGCAGCACCTTTCACGGGGGGCAGCTAAGGGACCGTGGCCCTCCGGTCTACTCTGCCCCACCCACATCGCCAACCCTGTCCCACCATGACGCCAGCCCGCTGCCCCACGCCCGCACCAGGGCCACCTCCAACCTCTTCACCAAGCTGACCTCAAAACTCACTCGCAGGTAAACCTCAGCTACTCGTCACGGTGGAAGGATTAGGAGCTGATGCTGGTGGAGACCAAAATATCTGACGTACTGTTTAATTTAGATCAGCCTCAGTAATTAAAAGCATCTTCCTGTTAAATTTTTACTTCTGTCTAAAATCTTAAACTATCGTTTTCAGAATAACTAAACAAATATAAACTTTATTCTGGTGGATTTCCAGGTAAATTGCGACCTGAGCCTGGTAACACCAGAGAGAAAAATCTCTTTTATTACAAAAACCCTCTCATGAACAGAGACACACAGTGACAGATGACCTTTGACCCTTTTCAAATTGAAAGCAGCAGTGTCTTTAATCAAACCCAAGGCTCTTTTTCCTCCTTGGCGTCGTGCTAACACACACCTGTATGCTCCGGAGCACCAAACAGCTAGAACTCGTTTGTATTGACGATCCTCCATCTATTAATCGTGTTTCCATGTCCTGATACATAAAACCTTAAAACTTAAAGGGCGTGGACCTTTTTCCATGACTGCTGCTGTTCTTTAAGGTTCAATGTGGCATTGGTTTAACATAGAAACACAGAACCCCAACAAAAAGAGAAAACTCCTAAAAACACACATCAGCTTGTTAATATTTTAATGTTTAACAGCATTTAGTTTATCATTTATTCCAGACATTTGCAGCTTGTCTTGAATAAATCTGGATTTGAACCCTTACCAGTGGACTAGTGTTCTTTTATGACCAACAGAAAGAATCACAGAGTGGGACGGCTTCAGACTTGCTTCCTGTAGCAGAATCTCCTTAAAGACACCAAACGTGACGTGAAACTGTAGCAGGGGCATGTTAAAGCTTTGATCACAGCCTCTGTACGGGTCCATGTTTATCAGAACGTTAGATTCACCCAGGCCTTTTGCCAAGCCCTTCTGTGACCATGGATTATCCACTGCTCCCTTCCCTCCCACTCGTCATAATCACACATGTCTAATCTTATCAAACCTCCGCTTTACCCCTGCCAATCAGCTTCCCCGCTGCACTCTTCTTCACCACTTGCTCGCTTTGATTCAAATATATTCTCTATACGCTCCTCTTTCCCAACCTCCCTGTTCGTAACCCTCTTTTTTTCCATCTTTATCTTTTTCTGCTTCTTCCCTCCCGCTATGGCATCAGGGTCAACCTTGACCCGTCCAAGCGCCAGGGCTCAAACAAATCAGTCTCGGGTTGTACTCTTCCACAAGGATCAAAAACAGTTAGTAAGTTCCCTTGTCTCTCTCTTCTTTCTTGTCTGCCTGTGCTCTCATCTGTCCGCCTGCTCGCACTGGAGTTTGTTCAAGTCCCACAACGCCTGACTTTATCATCTAGCTTGCATGCATGGCCTTTGTATAATCTTTATCCTGTCACACACTTAGTTTCAAGCATGACTACAATCAGGAGAAATCATCTGATTTTATGTTAAAGTTTTACTTTCAGGGTCTGCTGCTGTTTGTGGAAACTGGTTATAGTGAGTCTAAAGGAGCTTGCACACCCAAGGTGGCGATGCTGCTGCTGCGCTCTGATGCTGCTGCTCATTTATTTGTATTGCAATCTCCATGCTGTAAATGATTTTGTGCAACACCAACCAAACCACAGACACAGCACAAGTCAAATGTTCAAATCTCACAATCAGCAGCCTGAATTCTCCGCTCCACGCTGCTCTTTGAATCATATGAGCTGATCACACACACTCCTAGCTGCTCCTCAGTTTTTGTGTGTTTTATTTTGTTAAGAAAACATTTGTCAGTCTGTTGTCGAATGCAGAGCTCACCATGGAGTTCAGAACCACGCTTTCGGTGTGCAAGTTGCTTCGTACCCATCGTCGTCCCTTAATGGTTACATGATGTTTAATGATGTAATTCTGCGTAAAAACAAATAAACAATGACTGAAAGTGAAAGTAATCTAAAGCACAGCGGTAATGTCTGCATGCTGTGAGTTAAAATGTCTCCTGGTGAGACAAGGACACAATGTGTATCCTATCATCAGCTTGTTGTTGCTGAAGCTCGTTTGGTTTCTGCATCGTATCAGTTGCTGAACGCCATCTCGTCTGACAGCTGAGGATTAGTTGGAAGGCTTATTGTACTCCAGTGGATTTATGTTTTGCTCAATTTGCCCTGTAGGGTCACAAATGAATCTGAGGGAATCAGGAGATTTGCGGTCACAAGGTGAGTGCCTGAGCTCCACCTGCTTTGAGAGACATGTTGTGGCTCCATATCTGAACATTTCTTCTCTCTTAGTTGCCATCTACCTGGGTATCAAAAAGCGTCCGAGCCCCGGGCCCTCGGACGTGGCTGGAATCTGAGAGGCGGTGGGCGGCGGGACCCTGCGGAGGTGGTTCTGGCTCTGCAGGAGGCAGCGCTCGGATGTGGCTGCCAGGTCCACCATTCCGGCCCCTTTCTGCTCTCCTGCACCCACGGCGTGGCAGGGGGCCGTGTGGCTTTCGAGGCCGAGGTGTGCCATCTTTCCACGGGCACCTCCGAGACTTCTAACGGGGTGCGCTACACGAGACTCTGGGGGGCACCGTTAGCTTTTCGGGACATTGCCACCCAAATCTCAAAGGACCTTGAACTTTGAGCCAGAGGGTCTGTTTGAGTTTGCGTGTGTGTTTCTGTGTGTTTCTGTGTGTGCGCAAAGAGAAGTGAAAAAGTGTGTGTGGTGTGTGTGGGGGGGCAACAGAGACAGGGCAAGGGGCTGGACCCTTTCAACATAACAACCCACCCCCCTTCTCCTCGCATACACACACTCACACATCTGACTGGTATGGATTGAAGCACCCCCCCACCCACCTAATCACTGCATCTAACTCAGCAAGCTCGTTCACTGAGCTGCTGCAGCAGCTGGATCTGGATCAGGAGGAGTCTAGCTGAATACTTTTATTACTCCTAGCCATAATGACTCTTTAGTTTTTATGCTCTGATCTTAGTTCTCACCTGCGGTCACTTTCATCCCCACAGACCAACATCCCTCGTCACTCAGACATCACTCACCACCCAGTCAGGGTTTTTTTTAACTCTTCTCTTATATGCCGGTAATTTACACTGTTCATTTTGTTTCCTTATCAATGATTATCTGCTGACCTTTGACCTCTTGGGAACAGTAACATTCAGACTCGTGACGATGCAGCCGCAGAGCATCGCATTGCTTTGGTTCACTCAGCGGTGTCGCCTGCGCGGTATTAAGGTCAGTGGGAGTTGGTGTGTCTGAGATCAGCCAATCAGAGGGCAGTGTAGATTTTGAGCTTCATAGACTGATGAAGTTATGGTTGCGTTCATTTGAAAACCACAACCCCCCAAAAATGATATATATGTTTAATCTGAAAACCTGTGCTTCATGCTGTAAATTGAACATGTCCGAGTTTGACTCTAAAACATCTCCAGGTCAGCTAAACGATGCCTCCCACACCTCCTCTTTGACTCTGTTACAGTCTTCAGATCAGTCAAACTCCAAACTGTCAGCTGGGGTTTTGCTGGTGTTGGTGTAACAGTCTACTGGCCTTCTAATGCCTGCTTTGACTATATCTACCAATTACAGACGACAGTCACAGTTTCTTGACCAATCACAATCTGTTCTTTAACCACTACACTTACTGTCTCAAACCCACAGCAGTTTTTATTCTGGCTGCAACTAATTAATTTAAAAATCACATGGCTGTGTTAAAAATATCCACTGTTTAGTGACTGTTTTAACAAATGTATTATATAGTGAACTAGTGGACATTTTGAACACAGCACATGATTGTGTTTGGGGGAGTAGGCAGGAGCTCTACAGCGACTTCCAAAAATTCAACATGGCGGCTGTAAACGGGATATTTTGTCTAGTTATTATCTCAGCTGATGGGACAGATACAAAAACTGTAAACTGATGTTAATAGTTTGGTTTCTGCAAACTAAACTTCCAAAGTTTAATACATTTTCACTGTAATAGATTGTTGTTTGGAGGCGTAGGTTTGCTACAAAGCCAGTGAAACGTGTTAGCTACCAGACTAAAGCTCATGTAGCTTATTATGATAGACAGGGGTGCACATAATTAATCAAGGGAGCACCAGGCATTGATTCTTGGTGCCCCCCCCCCCCATATAATGATGGGGTACATCAGACAGATACCACGCTGACTTGTGATGCAACATGGAATTAGTGAAGGAGTCACAGCTCGAGGTCATGAGTTCCTTCTATAGACGTTAGACACAATGGAGCCTAGAGCCAAAAGCATTCATTTTAGTGCTCATGCACACCACTTATGTGCACCCCACAAGGTTCAATGGAAAACTCAGTCTGTGATAGCTGTTGCTGCACTCTGATTGGCCGATTTCTTTACTTTTGTTCCATTGAGTTTCACTGAAGGAACAGCAGTGCTGAGGATGTTTCCCAGAGCCTTCAGCTGTTAGACATTTTCACGATTACCCATGAAGCAGTCTGTCACCACTCCACTCAACACTAAGGTTGGTCTAACTTTCAATGCAATGCAGCTCTTCTATGGATTCTGTTTGGTATCACTCATGACCTCTCGCTAATGGGGAAACACCAAAAAATGGATCAGCCAAGCAGCAAACCCTCCTAGATTACCTTTATATGCAGACGCAGCGTCCGCTCCCAGATGCCCAGCGTTTGTAACCTGCTCAGCCTGTTATTGATGACTGCTTGGATCAGGGGGAGTGCTCAGTCTGAAAAGGCATGATGGAGGCAATGTGGACACTGTTTTATTCTTGCTAGTCCAGTTGCCTTTAAAATGAACAGCCCCCAGCGCCTTCATACAGTGCATATTTAATGTAAAAAAAAAAAAAAAAAGTCAGATAAACTGAGAAAGCTTTCTATACTCCCTCCCTGTTTTTAGTGAATAATGTACTGTGATATTTGCGTAGGCTGCAGAAGTCATATTGTTTGGCTGCTGATTTACTGTTAATACTATCTCTCAGTTGTGGCTTTTTTCATGGTGACCCAAACCGACCCAGTTCCCGCCCCACCCCCTCATCATTCCCACCCGTTATGAATTCACCAACACCTAAATTTAACTGGGATGTTGACCTCACCTTCATACACACCGAGAACTCTTTTCTGTCGGTCGCAGTCAGCATTCGGCTGTTTCCAGAGGGGAACAGCCAGCCGTCATTCACTCCTTCATGCTGTGTGGCATCTTCTCCGTCCTGTTTGGTGTGTGCTGTTTCTTGTAGTCCAACAGGGGAGGCTGTTTTTGACCTGCCCTCCCCCTCAGGTTAAGAAGCAGACACCAAAATGGACAGTCTGTCCGTGTCCTCTCCCCGGACGATTTTCATTGTGGTGTATATTAGCATTAGGTAATATAGACCTCAATGCACTTTGCTTTGACTTGAATCAGCTCCTTCCAGTGCACCTGTTCAGGTAATGACCAGAACGCGTCACTGGAGGGCGCCAATGTCTTAAATGTGAAACACTTCAACTTGTGGATATTTGCACAGGTACTTTATTTATTTTTTAGAATAATATAATAAAAAATGATTTATATCAGTCATTTGATGACTGTATATAAAATATATGAATATAGTATATATCTTAGAACTCAAGGTTTATTTATAGCTAGAACAAGGGAAGTAATACTAGATTAAACCAGTTTCTGTCAGTGACATGGGGAACAAAACCAACCTGCAATCCTGCATGACTTCAGGGTATGGGTTTTAGTGGGAAAAAAGAAAAATGATGTACACCGAGCATTGGAGGCTTTATGAAATGCAGACACTATCAGTTTGTAGAGATAAATTGTTCAATAAAGATGTTTTTCTTTCCCTTTCACAGAAACTAACAGAAGGGCTCCAGTGAGGTACAGTGAATTTACTCCACCTTGATAGAAATTTCATTTAATCTGACAACAATCTGGAAAACTCCATGACATGTTAAAAAGCCCTGAGTTGCAACCAAGCCATAGAAAAGTTATGCTACTGTCTTCTGATATCAAATATGTATCAGGTTGTTTGCAGAGTATTTTAGTGTTTTAGTTTATTTATTTATTTTTTACGTAAAACAGAAGGATAACTTGGAGTCACACAACTCACTCTTCTATTAAAAGGTGGATGAACGTTGTCTTGAAGTGAAATCTACTGTGAATTTTTTAAAGAGTATTTGTTGAGGAGGTTGTTCTGGTTTGGTGAATCACAGCAGTATTAGGACCCAGTATTTTACAAGCACCATCATTTCTACACTGATTTCTGGAACAGTTAATGTCTTATGCAAAAGAGACTGAAGAACACACACAGTTTAACTATGGGTTAATGTACTCTGTTCTGTTGTTCAATTCTTTCCCTCAGAAGCAAACTGTAAACTGTGACTGGGTGGTTTTGGTACGTGAAGAGATCATGGAGCTGAAGTTGAATAAAATTCACTGATGTTGGCATTTTTCCCCTTCATTTTGCTGCATGTTTTACCACAGTTTCATTTCTCTAAAACATACAAACGACTCCTACATGTTTTTTCACGGGGCACTTTTTAATGCACAGTATGAACAGGTTCAGTCATTACTTTTTATAATAAAAAGTAGGTGATGCCACATCTGCCAGGAGAGCTCAGCTCAGTGGAGGCTGATCCCAGGATGTTACCAACTGACACAGGAAAATATGGAAAAAAAAGACGAAGGACAGAGAAAAGAAAACAGCTGGAAGGAAGAACAGAGGTTTGGCAGAGGCAGGAGTCTGTAGGAGAGCGGCTGGTCTCTGCACGCCCGTCAGCTGGCTCGATTGCACATGAATGGTCACGAGTAAAACTAAAGATTGTTCCTTTTTACTTTTGTGCGGGGATCATGCTGTCAATGGCCTCTCCCTTCTCAAGCTTCTTCTCCATCTCAACCATCAGCTTGACACCATCAACCACCAGCTGGACCTGCGACACCTCAGAGGAGCCCAGACGGTCAGCATTAGAGATGTCAAACACACCACCCACAGATGCAGTGTCCACACCACCTAAAGAAGAATGATGAGGGACGAGATGTCAATAACCCATCAGATGTTCCACCACATGACCTGATTATCTCCGTAAAGAGATCTGAGTTGGCAGGCTAAGCCTCGTATACATGTCTAATCTGGAGCAGCTCTGAATACCTGTGCCACGCTTCTGCAGACGCAGCCTTGTGAGGATCTCCTCAAATTTGGCATGTGTGCTGAGCTTGGGCAGCTTGACATGGACACCACCACGCAGGCCGGTACCCAGGTTGGAGGGGCATGTCAGGATGTAGCCCAGATGCTCGTTCCACATGAAGCCATGGTTGTGCTTCTTGAAGATCTCCTCAATCTTAGGGTGAGAATAAGAAAGTTTGGAAAATGCAGCAATGATCCACAGTTGCATGATGGTTATTGTGACCTTTTGTCATTGTGTACCTTCTGCAGGCCAACACAGAAGCGCCTGAAGACCTCCCTCATGTTGCCACCCTTCTGCATGGAGATGACACGCAGGTGATCCTCCTCGTTCACCCAGACCAAGAAGGTTTTGTCGTCGTTGTGCCTGGAAGGAAATAAAATGTGTAATGAAGTTGAAGTGTTTTCTAGGGTCAGTACCCAGAGTCACTGATGACACTCACCAGATGCCTCTGCCGTCGGGCCAGTCACGAGCCATACCGGCGCAGGTCAGCAGGGGAGAGACGGGTTTGTCAAACAGGAAGTGATCGTTGATCAGCTGCTCCTGCTCGGCATCAGTCATGGACTTCAGGGGGTAATACTTTCCCTTGAACTCACCGTCCAGGCTGGTAAGAGCTGCAGGGATAGGTTCAGTGTTAGGGGATTGAACAAAGTGAGCAGTGACAGCCTATGGACTCGTCATTGAAGAAACCAGCACATGAATATACTTTTCTTCTCCCTGGGTTTATGGTTTAAAGAACACCATCAGTGTGCTGGTTGGAAGGTGAGTGATTCAATCCTTTTAGACCACATGTCAAAGCACCTTTGGGCAAGATCATGAACCCCAGAGTTGCCCCCAGGGTGTCGTACGATCGGCACCCCACTGCTCTTCAGGGATGGGTCAAATGCACATAAATAATTTCCCCAAGAGGATCAGTGAATAGACTAGTAAAGGCTTACCCTCAATGGACAGCTTCTCAATGGCTCTGCGCTCGCCACGGCTGTTGTGGGGGGGCAGGGTGTATCCCTTGATGCTGCGACCAGTACGAACACGGCTAGACAGGACGTAGTTGGGGTCCAGGTCATCACCACCCTAATGACAAGATGGTAGAATCTCAATATCACATGTAAAGGAGCTTAATGATATTTGATCTTTCTGCTATTGCAAAACTTTTTGGCTGATCAAGTGTCTCATTCAGTCATGTGCACTTTGCTCCTTGACACCTATCACACTGTACCTTCAGGTTCTCAAAGTTAAGGTCAGTCTGGTGCTTGTCAGTGGGCTTGTATCCACCATGACGGTCGGAGATGACGGGGTCGAGCAGATCCTTGAAGACCTCGTAAGACTCCTCATCACCAGCGACGCAGCCAACAGTCATGATGAAGGGGTGACCTGAGGTCCAAGAGAACCATTAGAAGATTGATGGTTTGTGAATAAAGAAGGGTTATGTGATCTGACTTGTAGTCCTGAAACAGATTTGTTTAATTTGAAGCGATTCTTGGTCTCACCAGGGTTGTCGACACCTGTCTGGATGACATCATCCAGAGTGTAACCACTAGGTGTCTGCTTGTCCCTCATCTTTCCATACAGCTCCTTGGTCAGGACCTTGGCCATATGGTTGTTGTGCTTGGACAGGTCTGGGAACTCCTCCTCAACTTTGTAGTTGAGTTTGAAGTTGTTGTGGGTGTTTCCGAAAGGCATGGTTGCTTTCTAACACTACAAAGACAGATACATTTAAAACAAATCATTAATAGTAAACTTACAGCTTAAAAGCATCAGTTATATATGTATTACAATTTGAATATTTGTTAAAAATCAACAAAAAGTCCCATAATTTGGACACAGGTGATATTTTGAAGGACAGCTGCAGATTTCAAATAGTGTTGGCTGAGGAATCCTGGCAACAAGTGTTCCTCAGCTCAGATGACCCACTGAAACATAGTAGAGGAGGGAGAGTCTGCTCGATGGCTATTTTTAGACTAGTACATCTGACTATATACCCTTTATGTACTGGGCAAACTCAAACTGCCTCATACCTGTCTGTAGAGTTGCAATAAAAGCTTAAACTGTAATAAATCTAATTTGTTTGACATATTTTCCAAAAAAAAAAAAAAAAAGTGAATTCTTCAAGTAGAACAATTACACGAGTAAAGCTCAAATAACGACAAACAGTATGAGATCGTAAGACTTGTTAATGTATTTTAAAGTAAAACCTTTAGCTACTGAAACACTTCAAATGAGACTGTTTGCAGAGACAACAAGAGATGCAGTGCAATTCTACAAATGTAATAATCAATAAGAAGATATATTAATAATGCTGAAACATCATCCTAAAGCTTATTTGCACACTAAGACCTGACAACATTCTGTTACTTTTCTCTGGGACTTTAAAAAAAAAGCTATCTTTAGAGTGCAGTCAAATCAGAATAATGTCTTTATCCTCAGCTTTCATAGACATTTAAATCACAATCTGTCATTACAAGACATTGGGCTATTTTAAATTATTCCTCCATTTATATCTATACCTTCTTCTCCCTCATTTTCAACACAGCAAAACTTGTCTGTCAGATTTCTTTACCTGCACACAAGACAAGAACAGAGGCAACAGTCCTTGGATCAGATCCTGTTCAGCACAGCCAAAATAGGGGTCACCCAGCTCTAAAGGTCTCGGCTCCCTGTTTATATACTCAGCAGACATTCAGCCATTGGTTTGGCCATTTTAGTGCCTGCTGGGCCCTCATTGGCTAGAGTTTCTGTACAGAGAGTCTGAACAGTTTGTGAAAGGGACACCTTTGCATCACTGTTATCCAAGACTGCACTGCAGCTGTACCCTCACCCTGCTCTCCACCCCTCACCCCTCCTGAACCCATAGATAGCCCCAGTAGCATCAAGAAGGGGGTGGGGGGTGGGTGGGGGGGGAGGGCTGGTCATAAGAGTAGAGATGTTGTAGGTGATAGTGCATGAAGCAAGTAAAGAAAAAGAAGCTTCACTTTTGCCAGACATGCCATGGAGAACAGGGATCCTTGTGTCAGGTGTGAACATCAGTAAGAGTTTATATTATTTTTGTGTCAAATTAGCAGTAATGTAAGCAATAAATAGGTCAGAATCTTCTCTAGATTTTTAGAAATTATAAATACCAAAACACACATTTGAAGAAAGCTGTTGAAGATTAGTTTTGATCACTAAATAAAAGTTTGAATATCAGCTCAATAACTCTGCTTTGTCTATCCTTCCATTGCAGTTGTCTTAAACTTTCTTCTAACTAAAGGTGACCACAGTTTTCCAGACTTTACCAAAGTTTTGGGGTAACCATGGCTCCAGAGGAGAGTCTATTGATCAGAAAGTGAGCGGTTCAATCCCACGTGTCAAAGCATCCTTGTGAAAGATCATAAAGCTCAAAGTTGCTCCCCAGGTAAGTGACATCCCTCTGCTCCTCAGGGATTGGTCAAATGCAGAGATGGGATTTTCCCTATAGGGGATGAGTTAGGAATAAATTAAATATTAAGCGGCTACATCTCTAGACAGCTTATGTACATCCATTTGAACCAATTGTCCTAGAATATGCAATTTTTCCAGAAATGTCCATCTATCCACCCATACACATGTTACAGGGGACGTAACAGACCCAGGAGGAAAACCATTTCCCCAGTGTAACTCTTCAGCTCTTCCTAGGAAATCCCAAGGCATTCCCAGGTCTGTCCAGGGTCTGCTCAATGGAACATGCCTGAAAACCCAAAGGGAGGGCATAAGGAAACATCCTAATCACCTACCTCAACCAAAATCAGCTGACTCATTTTAATGTGGAGGATTTGCAACTCTACTCCGAGCTGTTCTGAGATCTCCGGCTGGCCATAACCCTGCAGAAAAAATGGATTTCAGACCATTGTATCTGAGATCTAGGTTTTTCTATCATATTCTAAACTTATTGATTGTTGGTGATGGTCTGAATGTAAATAGATCAGTAAATCACAAGCTTATTCTTTTATTTTTAGACCTCAGAGGTCAGGACTGTCATCCCAGCCACTTCAGCTCAGTTGTAAACCACTGCAGTGTGTGTTGGAGGAACTCACTCTTCCTCCTGGTGGCTGGATAGAGGAGATACAAAGTGTTCCTTCCACTGCTCTGCAGTGCCTTCAGTCAACTTCTCTATTGCCCACAAGAGCATTGAAGGAAACTATTATTCCCCAAAGTTGTCTGGTATTTAAGCACAAACAATGTTTAGAGTCTTTCCTTTCTGAGCCTGGAGTAGAAGAGATGTTACCCTTTAGGGGTGATCTCCAGTACCCCGACCATCAGCCGGGAGCTTGTGAGTATTCTCACACCTGCCCAACACCTCTCCCCTGGGATGCTGTGGAATATCAGAGAGTCCACCCTCTCTCCAGGAGTTTGTTTCCAGAGCCTAAGCAGTCTGTGGAGATGGGCCCAACTATATCTAGTTGTTATCACTTAACTTCATACATTTGCTCAGGCCAACAACCCTAGAGTCAGCCCTGATAATCCTTTGACCTCACTGGCCACCCAGCTCCTGCTGACTGACTGTTTTCCTCACTGATTCAGGACAATATGACTTGTTTGGTTTGGTTTTGCTCCATCTAGGTCTTTGAATTGACCTTGACCCTTACCACGAGACTGACTGGTATGGAAAATATACCAGGAGTTGACCCTGGACAGCAAAGCTCCCTGAATCACTTAAACTCTACCATGTTAACGTGACAGTTTCACCAAGGGGGTTTAAAGCAGTTTTTGAGATATTGTTCTCTGGTATAACACAAGTATGTGTTTTTTTCTCAGATCTCCTTTATCCTTGTTGGAAATGCATCTTTGCAATTTCTTGATTAATCAGTGTGAGCTGGATAGAATCAATGCTTTACAAAGAGGCTGCCTGCATTTTGGTCTTTGGCAAGTAAAAAGATTAACTGGCACATCTAATGTTAATGAGAAAACAGGAACTACATTTTCAGGTGAGAAAATATACAGTGTTTTTATGCCAAACATCACTTCAACTAAAATATGGGAAATGAAGAGAATAAATGGTCATTCAGAGGATGTAGCAAGGCCTGTTCTCAGGTTTTAGCAGGACTTGTAAAAAATTCTGGAGAAATGCCTTTTACAGCTGATCTATATGTTCAATACAGATGATCTCACCCATTCTAATAGTATTTGAAGTCTGCTGTGAATGCAATGCATGGGACAATGTGTGCAGATATTATCTTTTAACATCAATAGTCCTACTAATGAAGCACCAGTCATCAGAACATCAGCATTGGGGCACTCTTCCTACAGCGCTGTTTTTGGGATGCCTCAGCCATTTCACACAGACAGCTGCCCAGTTCACACCAGTCCTGGATTTTATCATCATCCCAATCCCTACAACTGGTTTGACATGCTCTCATCCTCTGATTTATTGACCTAAATGTTTCCAGAGCCTCTAACACTACACTCTCTGCCCCTTGTGTTCCCCTGAATATTTTCAACAACTCCTGTCCTTCAGTATTGTGTCAGCCTCTCTCTTTTTCTTCTGGTGCTGTCAGTGTCCTGAGATACAGGCAGCAGGTCTGTCTAACGGGGCACTTACCCTGGAACCACTTCTCATGTTACCCAGCTGTCTACTGCCCATCCTCCTCTAAGTCAGAGGTTACCAAATTAGAACAGGTTTCTGCTATCACTCCATGCTACAGTTTTCTTTTTTTTTTTACTTTGTTTAATATCCATTACGTGTTTTGTGTACAAAGTCTGATGCGCTGTAAGGATGTCTGAATTTTGTCTCCAGTCCATCACAGGGACACGCTGAGTCAAATAAGACATATGACCATTCACACTCACACCCAGGGACAATTTAGAGTCACCAGTTACCATAACATGCATGTTTTTGGTCGTGGGCATGCACAGAGAGAACATACTAACTCCACTCAGCCAGGAAGTGAACCTGTGACCTTCCTGCTTCGAGGCAGCATTGCTACCAACTGTGCCAACATGTAGCTCCAAATCACATTTAAAAATTTAACAAAAAATACTGGAGCAGTGCAAGAAAAAACAAGTTCAGATCATATAGCACAGTTAATGGTCAACTCAGGGTGTCTATAGCTGCAGAACAAGCCCAAATCATCAAGCCTCCACCACCGTGGGAGGCTGTTTGTGCTGACATGCTTTGTGTTGGTTTATGGCCACACACCTTCACTTTGGTCTTGTTTCTGCCACTGACCCAGAAGTATTTGGTTTGCTCAGATCCAACTTTACAAACTCAAGCTGTGCTCTGTATTCTTTTTAGAGAGGAGGTAATTTTCTGGTGAGCCTTCCAAACACTCTTTGATATTTAACATGTTACCTGAGGCCTGTGGAGTCTGAGGAGGAGCTCTTGGCGTTTGTCAGACCGTTGGTCTAATGTTGGGTTAGATTTGTTGGGACGTCCACTCCTGAGAACACAGACAGCTGTTTTCGTCACTCTGGAATGATGGACTCCAAATTATTTGAAAACGACCGTTAATCTTTCCCAGACAAATGGGCAGCACCTATTGTTTTCTAAGGTTAATGCTAATGTATTTCATTGTGTTCACACACCCTGGTAGGTTCCAGAGCTTCAAACTGACAGCACTTATTTCATAGGGGAGCTCACACTATCAGTCCGGAGCATTTCAATAACTTCTACTTACTCTCTTGTCTCCTATGAAAACAACAGGAGTGTCCTGTTTGTGTTCGTTTGTTTCTCACACTGGTTCTGGCTTCATTTGGTTTAACTTCCTGTCCAGTAAACATTGACGTGGTATTATTTGTTGCTGTAAGTGTTGAAGTTTAGGAGCTGGTGGGAACTCAAACCTGACCTTAGAATTTAAAGACAAAGTGCTATGTTTCCTTATGACCCCTATTGAAAACTCTGGAAGGGCTTAAAGTTTATTATTAAAAAAAAAACAACCCATCACTTATTAATTAGACACCATTACTGGCTGGCTGCTGACATTTTACTCACTTCAACTGAATCATGAGTCTGGGACAGTTATGCAATAAGGTGGTGATATGATGCTCTGTTACTAATGGTGGCCATGGAGTTCCTCCAGCTTCATGGTGCTGGAACCCCCATCAGGAAACATAAGTAGTCCCCGATCACACAGTGTGTATAATTTACTGGTATGTGTTAGAGCTGGGGCAGTTTAATGAGTAAAACCATTAGGAAACAGTAGAGTACTGAATCTTAGCACGCTGTCCTCCTGTCCCACAGTGTCAGAGAGAGTGATCAGTGCTCTGCAGTGTGACCCTTTGAAATGAATCCTGGCCAACTGCACTGACCTGTGTCAGAATAGCACAGCGTCGAGCAGCAGCTGCATCCTGTGCTGCACTCAGGTACAAGTTGAGGGAAATTATTCAAAGTTATGTCTCAGTATTAGCCAAAAGTAAGAATATTTGTTGGATGTTCCTTTATTTCACATCCATTTGAGTGAAACGTGTCTGGAGCAGTAACTTCGTGTGCCTGGAAACTAAGTGACGTACTGAGGCTCTATAAATAACACTTTTCATGGCAGACTGTATTTAAAGTTCCCACTGACAGTCCAACACCTGTCTGCAGAGAACCTGGAGGTTCACATCCTACAAACAGCACAAAGCATTTAGTCACAAAGATAGGTTATTCTGATTTGTGTGTTTATGGCGTTACTCTAGCATCTTAAAACATCTTCACTCCAAAAGGAACTGATCTGACATGAGCGCTCAGATCTTCCACTACATAAATGTCATTTATTCAGAGTAGACTTTTGCAGGCTCAGAGCTGTGAACGTGTTGCAGTTCTTGTTGGAATGTCAGAGCCTGGCCTTGTTCCACAGGAACTCAAGTCACGTGTGCGTATCATGATCTGGGAGAGTCTATAATTAAACCACGCTGGCTGGGTCCATCTGTACACTGTCAGAAAGCAAACCTGACCCTCTTAGGATCCTGATTCAATTTCATCATGTCAGTTTTCACTTCATTTCAGCCTGGACCTAGCTTTAACTACACACCCTGCAAACTCACATAACAGGCTTTCTACCAAACCCAGGAAAAACCTCTCCCACACCTAAAAAAACCACAGATAAAAGAAGAGTCGTCTCCCCCCACCGCCTCATCCATTAACACGGCATTAACCACGAGTCATGGAGGTGTGAATCAGTTCATCTGAATGAACGAAGGATCTGTGTTCATGACATGACCATGGATCACAGCACATGTGACTGAAATGTGCATAGCGTGTTATGGAACATGCAACACCTGATACACTGGCTAGACCCTGGAAGGAATAGATGCATGGTGTTTACATTACCCTGCAAGTTTTAGTTGCATTGAGTTCAATTCACATTGTGTATAAAAAAGAAACAAGAGAAATTAATAAAAAACTTAAAATGCATGTGTGTGTTTCCTTTATGTTGTGGTTAGTGTAATCAGTGATGAATATGGAATCAAGCCCTTCTGCTAGAAGTGAGTCCAACTTGTTTCAGTAGTTTTGAAGCTGAAACTGTGGCTTAAAGAAAAAGAGCTCCAGGTTCATTTGAGCTGTTTTAATATCACTGAAGAGCAGGATATGTCTCCAGAAATTGGTTTGTTTATTCACCCCAAAATTAACTTCAAAATGAAATGATCCAATGAATCAATAATAGGCCCATAAGAGGTCAACTACTAAATATAACTTTACTTAAAAAGGAATCTTCTGCAGATGTTACAGTGAGTAGATTATGTATTTTAATATTGACGAAGGGAAGTCTGAGTTGGAATAAGACTTTACAAGTTTTATTATCAAAAGAGATTAGTTTGAAACAGTTCTTAAGTGTTCTTAAGTTGATCTTAAAAGAAGTTTTAATGATCTGAATCTGTGATATTATAGACTAGGGGCATTTTAACTTAATTTAGTTTGGTTTGGAATGGAGGAGTCTTTTGATGGTAGTATAAGCTACGTGGAGTGTTAGCTTTTATCAAGGTAGGCCTGAGCTTTACCAGATTGGGTACCTGACTGAGACCGCTCCGTGGATCACCTCGGCGTGACGGGAGACCGTTTGAAGGTGGGATTCCCCGACGATCGCCTGGTCCCTCTGGGGGCAGGTTGAGCCCCCTCAGGGCGCATCGATGTCCGTGGCTACGGGCTAGCGGTTCCATTTCCAGCAGGGAGCATCAGAGGCTAAAAAGACTCATTGTGTCTCTTCTTAAAACAACAGTTACCTTCATGAAGGGAGTATTAAATACTTATTTAACCTTTTAGCAAAGTAAAATATGAAATAATACTGAAGCTGGATCAAACATTCATAATACTGTGGAAGAAAATGCATTAATCATATTAAAGACATTTCTGAGCAGTAGATTAAAGTGTCATTTTAGGAAGAGACACAAAGAGTCTTTAAGTTTTATAACTAAAGAGTCCTGTGGAGTCTTCCGGTACGACTGAACCCTTGGAAGAATGTTGATTCAGGTTAAAACATAATAAAGAGTCATTATTATCCAAGTTATTGGGGAAAAGATGGATTATTGTTTGTGATGGTCACAGGGGTCAGAGGTCAGAGGTTATAGCCTATTTGGCAATGCTACAAATTGTTCACAAAAAGAACAAAATCAACTCATCTGGCAAACAAATAGTGACACGGGGAGTTACAGATGTATGTTTGACCAAACCAAACAAACACAATCTAACAGAAACTAAAGCTTTGAGTCTGATGAGCTGGCTTTAGATTTCAGAGCCCTCAGCTCCTTTAGCTCCACCAGGAAGAGGACCACACCCTGCTTAGGTAACTTTAAAAAAACAGTCTTAAACACATTTTAAATGCAGTCTGTGCTTACAGGGTGATGTTATAATAAATATTAAATCAAATTTATCTTACCATTATTTTTTTTAAATCAACATTTTGGTCTCATTTGAATGTGCCTTCAAAAAGAAGCAAATGTTGTGTCTATTAATGATAACTATGGTCAATAACGTGCAGTAACCAATAGATAGTTTTATTTGTTGGAAAGTCGTCCTATAAGATGTTAATCTCTGACTTCAAGTTCAAAGATACAAGGCACAAATACTTTTAAAATACCTACATACAAAAGAGTCCTCTAAATGTAACATAACTGTCATTAATTGATCTACGGTTAAGTCAGCTCCTATGTAGTTTGGAAGTTACTTTCAAAGTAAAAGTGGACTTCCTGTTTGTGTTTACATCAGACTAGACAAACTATACACAAGACAGAGAACACATGAACAACATCAGTCAATAATAAAAGTAGATCATCTCACTTAGCTGTGTGTTTCTGAGGTAAATCTCTTTAAAACCTGATCTATTGGTTACATTTCCTCTTAATTTCTGACTGATAGAACATGATAAGGTTTATAGTTCATACTAAAGGCTAATTCACACCGCCTCTGGAATGGATGCAGTCTGGTTTCTGTACGGCTTCCGCAAGGACGAAAAAACATCAAGTCCAATCAGAGCAGTAGAGGTGCTGCGGTAGAGCTCTGTTAACTTTCCACATCAAGTCTATTTTTTCCGGACGCTGCATCCGGCTTTTTGTGAAGTTAAACAAAATACATCTGTTCTGGACCCGGTGTGAACCAGGAGTAAGAGTAATTGTCCTTATTTAATCATGTGTGCTTCAAATTTTGATTCATATTCTGAACCTGAAACTTTGACAAAAAATTTGGAAAATGTAAAAAAAAATATACATTTTTTAAGTAACAAGTTTTTAAATAGTTTTTTCCCCACTGACAAACAATATTTGTTTAGTGTAAAACCTACATTTTCACTGACATTTAGAAAGTTTCTGAATTCTTTGGAATCATTTTAAATGGGTCTGGTTGCCTAGCAACACACAACCAGGCTGTATAGTTCCATGTCTAAGAGGGAGGGGCCTATTTCTGCTTGATCACATAACATCACTATTTCTCTATTTGGTGTTATTTGAGACGGGTTTTCCCATGACATCACTATTTCCATATTTGGTACTGCTTTGGTGGGGGAGAGGCCTATTTCTCCTTTAATAATGTTCTAAAGGTGGGCGGAGCCTAGGTTGGCTACATCTCTTCTAGATCAATACTGGTCATTTCTTAGCAGCTAAGCTAACAGTTAACAGCTTATGTTAATCTCTTCAAAAACAGGAACAATTTACTTCAAAATGCAGACAAGCAGAAGAAACGTTGTAAATCTTATTGAGAAATTCAGTTCCGCCAACAAGAATTTCTCCAACCAGACAGTTGGACTCAAGAAAAACTCAGAGATTATGGAGTCAGACTGCCAGCAAATCAGAAAACCTACAGTTTTTGTGCCTCAGTTATCTGTAAACCCAAAATCTACTGCAGTTTTGGGTCAACAGAAAACTAAAGCCACGAGTTCAGTTTTTACTTTTTGGCAAAACAAAATAAAAACCGAACAGCCAGCAGAGAAAAAACAGCAAGTTGACGAAATCAGCTCAGTTTTTACATTTTGGCAGGAAAAAACTAAACAGCCAGCAGAGGAAAAATGTGGGATTTCAAAATTGACCAAAGAGAAGTTCTTCAGAAAACAAGCAGATGAGAACTTCATTTCAGCTTTTAAATTTTGGCAGGAAAAAACCAAAACCAAACAGCCAGAAGACAATATCAGCTCTGTATTTAAATTTTGGCAAGACAATATAAAAACCGAACAGCAAGCTGAAGTAAAACCTTTGGTTTCAAAATTGACCAAAGAGAATTCTCTTAGAAAACAACCAGACGAGGTCTTCAGTTCAGCTTTTGCATTTTGGCAGGAAAAAACAAAAACTGAACAGCAAGCTGAGGAAACACATGTTGAAAATTCCATTCAAAACCTTCCAGCAGAAAACATCGCTTCAGTTTTTACATTTGGGCTAACTCAACAGGAACAGGAGCTCTGTAGTCAACATGACACAGATACTTTAGCTACCAACAAACAGCCAAAATGTTTTGAGCAGGAGCTTTCTGAGGTTCAGGTTGAGACAGTGAAGAATGAGCATGACCATGCCACCAACTTTAAATCTGAAGCAGAAGTCCAGGAGATTGTTGTCCGCCAAACGACCAGCTCAGATTTGAAAGAGAATGTGAAAACAGAGCCTGACGTTGACAATTCCCCCAACGAACAGGTCTCTGCTGAGGACCAGATAAATGAAACCTCCACATCAAAAAAGTCTAAGGCTCGTAAGAAGAAGAAGAAGACAGTTGGTAAAAAAGAGGAACTTACACTTTGTGAGAAGAAAGATCTGCCAGAGTGTGAGAAGAAGGCTCTTCCCATCTGTGAGAAGAAGGCTCTTCCTATCTGTGAGAAGAAAGCTCTTCCCATCTGTCAGAAGAAAGCTCTTCCCATCTGTGAGAAGAAGGCTCTTCCCATCTGTGAGAAGAAGGCTCTTCCTATCTGTGAGAAGAAAGCTCTTCCAGTGGCTAAAAAGAAGGATCCTCCTGTAACAAAACCCAAGAAGCAGGATAAAAAACAGCAACTCCCACGATGGCAAATACAATCAGTTGCCTATCAAAACAAAGCGCAGTTTAAAAACTATCAGTGTCAATCACACGCAAGACAACCACGAGGGGGGCATCGATAGTTAACTGACAGGAACAAGGTCACCAGTTGTAGTTATTTAAACATTTGGTTTTCTCCGGGAGCTCCGGTTCGCCTTAAAAACATTCAAAACAATTGAAGGATAGAGCTGTATCATCAGATGATACAGCTCCATCCTCCAATCCTTCATCAGGTGATAATCATCCTGTTTCAGAGCAAAATTTAAAAGGGAGTGAAGACATTAACATCGTCTTTCAGGAGAGAGATACATCAAAAAAATAAAAACAAAAAGCATAAAAAACTATATGTACAGTACATAAATATTCAGCTTTTAAATTTGGGCAAGACAAAACAAAAACCCAACAACCAGCAGAGGAAAGACTGTCAGTGTCGATCACACTTAAGACAATCATGGGAAAAGGGTGGGGGGCATCGATAGTTAGTTAACTCACAGGAACAAGGTCACCAGATCAAATTATTTATACCTTTGGTTTTCTCCGGGAGCTCCGGTTCGCCTTAAAAACATTTAAAACAATTGAAGGATGAAGCTGTATCATCAGATGATACAGCTCCATCCTCCAATCCTTCATCAGGTGATAATCATCCTGTTTCACAGCAAAATTTAGGAGGGAAGGAAGACATTAACATCGTCTTTCAGGAGAGAGATACATAAAAAAAATTAAAATAAAAACAAAAACCATAACAAAACTACTTTATAAATTTTTAATATAAAAACATACTAAAACAAAAGATCCAAAAACATAACAAAAATAAATAAATAAAAAAATAAATAAATAAATAATTTAAAAAAAAATTTAAAAAAATAAAATAAAATAAATAAAAAAAATAAATAAATAAAAAAAATAAATAAATAAAAAAAACCTCCCTTCTGCAGAATCGCCACCTTAACGTGGTAGAGGGGTTTGCGTACCCTCATGAACTTGTATGCTGTTTTGTTTGGGTTCTCAGCCCATGTTGGGGTTTCCCATCACAACATAGCCTCAAGGAAAGGGTCAGACTAAGAGCGATTCAAAGGATTTATACTTTATTTTGGGGGATACATTTGCTGTAACTCCTCATGTCACAACAAAAACTAAAAGGCACTGGTAGCGGTACTCTCAGTAATGGGATGGGGTTCGACTCCCTGCAGTGCAGTTCTCATTGTTTTGATATTGTGACTTGGGAACGCCTTAAGCCTGGGACACACAGAAGACGAATGCGTCGCGCCCGCGCTGTTTTAAAAAAACAAAAACATTATAGTTACTGAGAGTGGCTACACGAAGAACGCAACGCAAACGCCGGTCCGCGCGGAGGCGCTAAGATAGGTTCTATCTCAAGCGCCGCGGCGCGGCATTTACGTCTTTAATATGGCGATTTTCCAAGAAGCGTTCAGCCTTGAATAGGCTGCATAGTGCGTCCTGTGTACCCCCTAGACCGCGGCGATTCTGTGGCGCAACGCATCCATCTTCTGTGTGTCCCAGGCTTTAGTATCCCCCAGAGGAGCTGTCTGAAGTGGCTGGAGAGAGGGAAGCCTGGGCTTCTTTGCTTAGGCCGTTGCCTCCGCGATCCAACCTTGGATAGGCAGTGGAAAATGGATGAATGGATGAATAGATTTAACACAATTAGAGGGGCAAGTCATACACTCAAAAAAATTTGTCATTGGATGAACTCAATTTGATTGATGGCAGGTTTTCCACATAATACATATATGTTGGTTCAATCAAATCTATATACATCATGACAATGTAAATACATTGAGTCAGTCAAACACAATTTCTTTAATACCTTTAAAAGGAAAAAAAAATCACATTAACAAGATGTGAACATTTTTAGTTGGTTCAACTCAATACAATGTAATTCAGTGAAGCTAAATTGTCCTTGAATTGAATGGATGATTTTTAGTTCAACTACCTTCTTGACATGTTTTGACTCGCGTCTGCAGTTTTCATCAGAAGTGTCACAGATGTAGGTGTGACATGTCATTATCAGCTGTTCTTCCTGATGGGCGTGACCAACCCAGACCTGTCAGATCTGCAGGGTTGGCCACGCCCATCTCCACCAGCTGGTCCCTGGAGCAGAGAGTCCCAGGTGTGAGAGTGAGACAGGCCCCCTCGTCCTGGTTCATAGACCACCTGGCCTGCTTCCTTATTTTGATGGCCTCTCTTATCCGATGTCTGTATCTGTTGTCTTCTGTGTGATACAGATGTTGGATAAGGACTTTGGAGGTCGTGAGAGTGCAAAATGTTCAAAGAGGGTGGACCGTTGTGCAACTCAATAGTTTTGTGGTATTGTAACAAATCCCATTTTGAAAGAAAATAGTTTAGGTTCACCAGACAAATAATAATTATTGTAAAGCTAAAGTGCTACATTTACATGGAGTGAAATAAAAAAAAATGTTTCAGCTTAATTGAATTTTTATTCTTTGTGTACAAATGTGAATGTGCAAAAGTGTGCTCCTCCTCCCCCCAGTGCCCAAACAAACTCATTTATTTTGTGTTCAGAATCAGTATCTGATAGTTTAGAAGAATTTTTAGTCCATACTGTACAAAGAAAATCTAATTAATTTGGTGTTTATTAATTTTATTTATGGACAACTGACAAAATGTATATATATTCTTTGAAAGAACGGCCTGAATCTGTTTTTTCAGTGTACCAGCATACTTAGATGTGAAATTACATACTTGCTATGCAAAATGTGTACAGTTTGGCAGTTCTGTAATTGATCGGGATGAGTCAGACAGCAGAGAGCGAGGCAACTAAATGTTGGTTTTGTACTGTATCCCCAGACTCTATGAGGCAACCAAAACTAAAACACACTGGTAACGGTACTCTCAGTAATGGGATGGGGTTCAATTCCCTGCAGTGCAGTTCTCATTGTGTTGATATTGAAACTGATATTGATTTTTGATCAATCAAAATGCACCAAGCTGTGTGAGTGAACTGATCAGTGTGAGTTTAAATCATAAATAAAAATACAAATACAAACAAGTCAGTTTAGTGGCAGCACATTGGGTGGGTGGTTGACTGGTTGGCAGAATAAACCAATAGCTGACTGAATTAAAAACTTATCACTAACAAAAGTACTGTATGTCCAGATACACGGAAAACATGGAACTATTTGGGGAAAATTTTAAGATTTGTCAGCCATCTTGAAACATGTTTCTGTGTAAAACCACATCCAGGTGCTGATTTGACAGCATGAATATTGTACAGGTGTGCCTTAGACTAATCAGCATCTTGAAATGCCACACCTGTGAGGTGGGATGGATTATCTCGGCAAAAGAGAAGTGCTAACACAGATTTAGACAGATTTGTGAGCAATATTTGAGAGTAATGAGTCTTTTGTGTATGTAGAAAAAGTTTCAGATCTTGAGTAGAATCCATTTGGTCAAGGCAGTTTGTAGCTCATTATTGTTTGAATAGATTTAACACCAAAACGGATCAGTTTGGGTGGTCTTAGGATCATGTCTCTGCCTTTTGCAGATGACATAGTTCTGTTGGCTTTGTCAGACCGTGATCTCTAACTGGAACTGGAGCAGTTTGCAGCCCAGTGTGAAGTAGCCAGGATGAGAATGAGCACCTCCAAATCCGAGACATGGTCCTGAGCTGGGAAAAGTTAGAATGCTTTCTCCGGGTTGGGGATGAGGTCCTGCTCCTGTGAAGTATCGCAGGGTCTTGTTCATAAATGAGGGGAAAAATGGAAATGGGAGATCAGTGGGTGGATTGGTGCTACATCTAGTGATGACACATTATTTGAAAGTAATTGCCTTAAAAAAGAACCAAATATGCTAGAAAATTAAAATATGAAATATAGTCAAACAATCTAGAGGCAAAATATAAATTATGAGCAGGACTCCGGAGAGCTCAATTAGTTTATTTGCTTTGAATAAGTTATTTCAAGTACTGTGGAGTTTTTGAGGAGGGTTATAAATACTGAAATGTATTTCAGGAAACAATGCAATCTAAATAAAAATCAAATGTAAACAAAATTATATTTTACATTTTCATCATCATCATCAGCTTTATTCCAGACACAGTACGGTCCATAGTATAAAATAGTAAAAAATAAACAGGTAAAAAGAATAAAAGGGATAAAAGCATAATTGATTAATGAATTTTAATTGATCAAAATATTACATGGCCTTATGTGGTCTAACCTTCAGGACGCTCATAATCTACATTAGGTTGTATTTTTGAGCTTGAAAGAAAAAAGAATGAATCATCCAATAAATGAACTTTTAAATGAATCAAAATATTTTTTTTAAATCAAGCTTTGAGTAAATCCACCAATCAGCCACCTGCTTATCTCTATACTCATGAGACGAACACACAACTCCTTCTACAATCCTCTTTACTCTCTTTTTGTAGTCCAATACCTGGTTTTCTGTAATGCATAGAACTGGGAATAGATACCCGCTATAAAGCTTCATCAGCAATAAATACACATGTGAGTTTGAAGAATCTGTAGAGCTTCAGCTCTTTACTTTATACCTGAACTCAGCATTTTTCTGATTTTAAATCTAAAAACTAAGCACAGAAACTTTTAAGTCCTCAACGTCTTTATTTATACATTCTAAATAAAACTCTTCGCCACAGTTCATATTCAAAGCCTTAAAGCCATTCATCCTCTCTACATGTTCACAATAGCAATGTTTGGCCAAAGTGACCAAATAATTATTGTTTTCACTTAACTGAAAAGAAAACCTAACTAATGAAATGAGGTGTGAGAAAAAGAGTTGACCCCTGTGTGGCTGCATGTGGACCTCACAGTCACAAAGCTGGTTCACTTCCTGCCTGGGTGTCTCTATGGTAACATGACAAATCCAGGTAAAACCCAAGACCTGGAAACCTAATTCATCTGTAGCAGGATGGATTTCCAGAATATAGAGCTCAACATTTAGTACAGGGTCAACCAGTGAGCGTTGTTGAAAATAAAACAGTCATGTTTGGTTGAGGACAAGGACTTATGCAGACAGGACAGCACTGGGAAGCAGAGAACTGGGATTCTTTAAAAGAACTGGGGACTGATCAGTGGGAACTGGTGTGAATCAACAACAGAATGAGAAACCACTGGGAAGGGAAACCAGAGCGTGGCGCTGAGGAGGGAAACTAACCTAATGACTCAACGGATGACTGACTGTTGTGAGTCTCCTCACTTTTCCCAGAATTCTTTTAGATAAACAACTAAAGCTATTTCATTATTCAGTGTGTTGCATCATTCTCATCAGACTGTCTCGTTGTGTCTGTAGGTTCATTTTCATGTTTAACCTTTTTAAATTAGATCAAATTTATTGGTCAACAAATCACTGTTTTCAAAAGTCAAGTTTTTCTTTAGTTGGGACAGAGAATGAAAGAATAGGACTAGATTTTGTCTCATCTCAGTAGAAAATTATGGAAAGCCCTTTGAAAATGTTATAAAGCCTGGCTTTGCCTTTGTTTTGCCTGGAATACAAACATCAGACATTCAGTATCGGTGCCATTGTTTATTAATGACCAAGACATCTGAAGGAAGGTTAGTCTTACAACTAAAACATGTCCAGTTCTCATAAATAAAAATAAATCATAAATAAAAGCTTCTGTGAATCATAGTGGAGCTCAGAATCACTGGGAAATAAATCAAAATACAATAAAACAAGAACTCATTCAAAGAAAGGACAATGCAACCATTTGTGATTCAAACTATTACAACAGTTGTCCTCTTTACAAACTGTAATGATTATTCAAATCAAAACATGACCTAACATATATGTTGATTTACACAATTATCTATTTTCTTTTTATAGTTTATTATTGAATATTTATCATGTATAGCTTTAGAATTCTCACCTAGATCTTATTCATATTTTTATAGTTCCTTGTGTATAATAGGCCCCTCTGTACATTATTTAGCTTGATTGTAAAGAAAGATGTCTTGATGATGTGTCAAATATAATGACACCCTGACCAATTGCTGTACAGTGTCTCCATCTGCTGGCAGGTCAGGACGCTTTCTGGTGTTATCAACAATAAAAGCATCCATAGAACAGTCAGCCAAAGCATTACCGTTTTTCTCAGTAGCTTTTGCGCATTTCTCACAACAGAATTGAAGTTTTCACCACTGCTAAGACGTTTCTCAAAACAATTAGTGCAAACTGCAAAACAGTTTCCTTAGTCGGATTTAGGAAGGGAGGAAGATACTCCACAAGCATCCTGTCATGTGCTGCAGACCACTGGCTGACCACAGCAGACTGGTCTCACTGGTAGCAATAAATGTTCACACACCCTCTAACTCAGTGGAAGATCAGGGTCACCTGAGAAAAGTTATTTATGGACATTTTCATGGAAACATTTCAAAGATTTAGAAACTGGACGTACAAAATGTTTGACAACATGATCAACACAATTGTGTGCAATGACACAATCAATGAAATGAAGATTATTAGTTGTATGAACAATGACTATGCAGTCGCTACAAGTAGAGTTCATTTTGACAGACATGATAAAAGCAAGTGAAAAAGTGATCATTTTGCAGATATTTGTACTAACTCAACTGCTTCATGTCTTAAAACAGTGACCATTGAATGAAATGAACAGGAAACTGACACTAGGTTGCGCAACTTGCACCTTGTGAAGGTTGCATTAACTGTTGTGCAAACTTTAATTCTGTTGTGAGAAAATTCTGTTGCACCAAAGCTACTGAAAAAAAAACTGTAAACCAGCCACTGAAAAGTGGTACTCAATCCAGGCCAGATCTTTCTGCCTCACAAACCTGCTGCTGTCCTATTAGGTTCAGAACATGGACATAAATAAAGAGGAGTAATGGATCAGTGACCTCCGTTGTCTCTCTCGTACTGCAGCACAAATTCATTAACGACACCCAGACAAACTCACACTGGACCCGGAACAGTAACTCCCTCTTTCTGTTTGGTTCTAGTGGATGCCATTGTGACTCTTACACTCCTGATGTTCAGCAGACAGCGACTCTCCGGTCCATCATGTCCCTCAAAGACATCACATGACCTGACCTCTGATGATCATTTTGAATTTATGTAAGTAAGTAAGTACATTTTATTTATAAAGCACTTTTCACATATATAAAATCACAAAGTACTTTACAGGGTAATGCAAAACATGGATACAATAAAAAAGTAAAACAATAACAACCAAAACACCATAAAAGCAACAGAACTAATAAAAACCCAACTGAAGCCTTGAAGTCTAGAAATGTATTTACTATGAAAAATAACTTGGGAGTTTTCTTATGACTAATGATATAATTCAATTCATAATTTAAGAAAATAAATAAATAAAATTCATACTAAAATATTTTGGAAGTAAACCAGTAGCTTGGGGGCCCCCTAATGGGACTCGATGCATCTACATGGTTTGCATGGTGGAAGAAATGGCTTCAATCAAAGTCAAATGGAAGAGATTCCCTTTGCTGCCAAAACAGTCGGACCAAGACATGGACTCCACTAGACCTCTAAACACATGCTACCATGAGGTCCTAAAGGTTGAGTTGGGGTCACCATGGATGGATTGACCTTCCTTGATCTGCCCTTCACACATAATTACCTCACATTTTTCACAAATAACATTTGGAATTCGGTTGTTGATGGGTCTCTTATTTCCCTTCCTTAAACCACTTTTGGTAAGTTCTTTCTGCTACCTACTAGAACCATCTACCAAAACCTGCCATCATCTAAATATTATGCTCTTCCAAGTATCTCAAACCTTTATGCTGCCCATTTCCCTCTTCTGCAAAGAAATCAGCTTCAAACCATCTTCCTGCTGTCTCATATATCCCATTCACTGCTAAGGTCCACCATAACCTGACAAATCAATGTTTCTCATTTCACCTGTCACTGCTCATAATGATGTGTGTTTAATTTATCCAAACCTTTCACATGAATATCTGTCATGCTAAGCTTATACCACCTTTAGCCCCAACGTTCTGAATCTTTCTTTGGACATGTTGACAAAGCAGGATGGGTTTGTGAGTCATGAATTTTGTGAGTCTCATAGAAGGAAATGTAACAGTTTAGGTTTGAAGCTTTTCTCTGCCTTGACTTCAAAGTCAACAGCAAACATTAGGCAGCCATGTTGGACAATGTGTAGGTCAGTATCTGTGAAACTGACTGAGATATACCCATTTTTATGTTCGCTGACGTTAAATGGAGTTGATTTGGAGATTGAAAAAAAATCAACAAAGTGCAAAGGTCTTTTCAATAGTCTTGTAACCATGGAGAGATACTGTGTGGGCAAAGGTCATAGATGCAATAAAACCTTAACAGAGAGCGAGAGCTACTGATAAGACCCTGGAACCAAAAGAATTTGTTCATTTATTTTCTTTTTGAATGGTATTTTGACAAAATAAACACCTAATGACACGTCTGAAGTGAGAATTAGTCAAATTATAAAATCCTAAAATCCTCTCCATCCATCCATGCAGACCTCTCAGTTTTCTTCAGGAGATCCAAACAGACAAAACACAGTTAGGATACAATTACACTGCAGGCCAAAGTAACTCAAATCCTTTATTTTGTCAGCATGCGACTTTTTTTTTTTAAATGTCTGAACAACACAATTTAAAAGAATATATATATATATATATAAAGCCTAAGTAACTTTCATATGTGGTCCTAAATCTGATACATATTTAATGTTTGTCTTTGGTCTGAACAGTTTGACACATTTCATCTGATTTTTTCATCATCAACACGTGACAGACTTCACAAATCTAAAAATATCTAAAAAAAAAAAAAAAAAGGTGGAAAGTGGCAACACCACATGTAAACAGTGCATGGAACAAGCTCCCTTTGGTGACGTGGTCATAATTTTATTGAATGGAGTTTATCTTCCATAGTTTCCTCTGAACATGTTCACGATCACTTCAGGGCCGTAGACTGGTCACACTGGTCTGGTGGCAGTTTCATTTACATTCTAATGAGAAACCAGCAAAAATCAGATCTCAGCCAAGATTTCATAATTAGAGTGATCTTTGGGTCATTCTGAAGTGTCTTCTAAGGTTTTCATCTACAGTAAGAACCATGGTGACATCACTCAAAGTGGGTGGCGTCTCTAGAAACTTTGGAATTTGTCCATCCCATCAGGAAGGAAGAAAGTGTTTGATGGGATTGATAACCTGGTCTGTTTCTTTAAGAGGCCGTGGAGCGGAGCCTCCTCCCCTCGCGGCGGGGCGTGGGGTCTCTAAAGAGTCGGTAGACTTCCGGGACTCCTCAGACCCGCTGTGATGTCTGCTGCCGACTGGAGGAGGACCTGTGAGGCCGAGTGGGGCCTGCAGGGCGCCCCGATGCCCGAAGACCTGGACTGGAAGTCCGTCCATGAAGCCAAGCCGCTGGGACGGAACCTGCTGAAGAACCCCGCCCCTCTAGGTACCGCACACACGCACGCGCTCGGTTTTCAGTTTTACCGAAAAGTAAAGTTTGGTCTAAAGGAGATCAGGCTGATATCCATTTATTACGGCAATGGGCGTGTCCCGAACTCGGTGTTTTACAGATGCAGTTTTTTACTTTGAATCATCCATTAAACAGATGTTTAAAGCGGTTCTTTGTCGTTTTGCTAACAGCTGTTATTTGTTCTGAATCCTGTTCATGATCAGCTGATTTTTACCTGACTGAAGGAAAAACGAGGCAACAGGCTCTCAGACTTCCTCAAAAAGAACTTTTCTGTAATGTGACCACAGACTTGGTGTGTTTCTGTTTAGAGCTGATGATGGAAATGTTATCTAACTGTTATTTGGGACAAAAGGATGTGCATATAATAATAATAATAATAATAATAATAATAATAATAATAATAATAATAATAAAAACTAAGATGCACTAACATGTGTATTGATCATATGTCTGCTTAGGAGCTGAAGGTTAGTGGAGCTGAGATCCTAACCTGGTCTGGGTGAAGGGTGGACTGTTGGGGCGTGTCTCTGACCTTGTGCTGGATGATCCTGAATAATGCTTTAAGAATGTGCTCGTGCACGCCCAGTAAATCTTTTAAAAACAGGTCTTCTTGTGTGTTTTCTCTGCTCTTTGTGCTGGGATTACTGATGGATTCTCCTTTTGTATCCAACAGGGTTCAGTAAGGATAATCCTCCACCTGAGCCTGAGCTGCCCGCAGTGCCTCCAGGTGGACCTCCTCGTTTTCAGCCTGATGGTGAGGTGCACGAGATCCGCAGGGTTAGATAAACTGTTTGGTTTTCTGAAGTGTTTCTACTAATCTCTTAAATCTCAGGGGACTTTACTGACTGGACCACGAGCATAGAAGTCCTGCCCTACGACACCAGTGGCATCCCAGAAGGTGTGGTGATCTGTGCGTTGCCTCAGCTCAGGTCGGTCTTGCTGGAGGTCAGATTCATCCAGACCAGTCTGACCATGTGACCACGTGGGGATCTGTTTCCCTGCTGGCTGGGTTAGGACCAGGTATTGACTCTGCATGTTCTCTTGTCCTCAGCTGGTTCACCTTGGAGCAGGTAGTGGACCTGAAGGCAGAAGGACTGTGGGACAAGCTTCTGGATGATTTTCAGCCTGAAATAGTTGTTCAGGACTGGTGGGTGACTGGTCATCCACACTTCATTCAGACATGATGTCACAGTTCACCCCAGTAGCTGTTGTTTTCATGCAGTCAGATGGAAAGAGGTGATCTGGATCTGAGTGCAGTCATCAGCTCAACACAGCCTTAGTGTGAAACTAAGATGTGGAAGCAATTTAAAATGTTCTTGTTTTACAGGTTTAATCTCATTTAAAAGATGATGTCATGCTTGTCAGGGTTTATTTGGATTATATGGGTGTCATATTCACTAACAACTACAGAAAAGGTTTTTTTAATGTGTAAATAATCACAAACATTCATATCTACTTTAACAGCCACTCATTATGTCGTTAATCTAATTCTTTATAGTAAAGCAAAACTTACAGCTCCGACACTTTAAAGCACTTTTTGACTCTGACACTAGTAAAAACTGACCAGCAGCTGATCATTTTAAATGACTTCCTCTGAGTTTGACTTTCTCTAAAAAGGTTATGAACAATTAAGATCCCACCTGCTGTAGATGGCTCTTTGAACAGCCTCTGATCTCATGCCTGTCCAGACTAACATGCTGTGTGGATGTAATGGCAGCTTTGTTAAAGTTTGTGTCCTATTGTCAGGTACGAGGAGAGTCAGCTGCATAAATTCATCTATCAGCTGCATGTCAAGTTACTGGGAGCAGACAAAACCACAGTGATCTCCGAGCACACAGCCACCCCCACAGAGGACCTGAGCAATTATTCTCACACCTGGAAGGAGGTGAGTCCTCAGTCCCTCCAGCTGAAACCATGATCTGCCTGATCCCATCGTTTCTGTGTTTTGTCCTGCAGGTGTCTCACGTGTTCTCTGGCTATGGACCTGGGGCGAGATACGTCCACTTCCAGCACCGAGTGAAGAACAGTTTCCTGAATGATTTCTTCCCCACACGCTTCACTGGCAGCTCTGTGACTGTGAAACCAGTCAGAAGTAGCTGATGAACTGGAAAGCAGAATCCAACTCAGTGCTTCCTGTTGGAGTGGAAACACAATTAAACTGAAGTTTAAATGAATCGTCTTTTTATTGACTTGTTTTACAGTAACCATAAAAATCAGTTCAGAATGGTCAAGTTCCTATCTTGTGTCATTTTTAATTTGATCTTTCCTATTTGTCTTGTTCTTTGAGTTTGGGCCGATGGAATGGTGGGTGTGAATTTCAGCAGATTTATTCTGCAACAGGAAACTGTGACATTTATTTCCTGTTGCGTAGTTCGCTTTACTGGTTTTAAGGCCCAACAGACTGCTTGGACAACAGAGTGGAGAGGCAGAGAGAAAAGAGACAAACGGAAAACATAAAAGTGAGACAGAGAGAAGGAGAGGCTGAATAACAACACAAACAGGGCTAACAACAGAAACCTTATCAGCTAGCTGGTTTGTGGATTTGTGTTTGACTATTGGCCTGTGTTTATGTTGGACTGTGTTTTGTGCCTAAATGTGCATGTATGTGTTTTGCAGAGGTGTGTGTGTATGTGTGAGTCTTAAGGCTGTGATTGTATTACTACTGTATGTGTGTGAACGTGTCAGCTGGAGTGAATTATGAGTGAGGTGTAGGGAGATGAAGGAGCCGCCCCACCACCAACCCAACCCTGTTAACACAGCGAGGGGGTGATGAACGCCGAGGAATGACAGCCCCAAAAACAAACGGCGTCCAACAAGCTCAGGAGATGACCACAAGCCCGGGGGAGAAGGGAAGCCAGTGAGATCAAAGGACCCCCACATCCAGCAGGAAGCCCACTGAGGGATGCAAAGCAATGAGCCCCCAGGTCCAACACACCCAGCTCTAACCAGAATAACTCAAGCTAACTCTAACTATGGGATTCATCACCATTTTGTCCATATTGAAAGATCAAAGTTCATCAACAGTGAGTGCTACCTTCTGAAGTTTATTTATTTACTATTAATGAGATCTTAATGTGAGATATCATTATGAAACCTAAACATTCATTCTGCATTGGCCTTTATGTGATTTTCTTTTTAAAGTTTTTTCATTGCAGAAATTGAAAGAACTCAGCCAGAAGAGGAGCAGACACTCTTCCTCCAGCAGCAACAGCTGAGGTCGCTCTACAGAGTCGACATCACCACAGCAGCTGGACCAGAGGAAGTGTCGTGCTGCAGACTGAGGGCCCTCACTGATCAACTTGCATGGGCGTTCACTGACATCTAGAGCCTCTCCCTACAGCAAGCTGTAGTTCCCACCTGCCTCACCATTGTTCCTACGCCCAAAATATCTGCTGTCATTTGCCTTAAGCGGCAATGATGAGTGGTGTTTAGATAACTACTTGGTCCTAAACACCACAAAAACAAAAGAGGTTGTTGTGGACTTTAGGAGGAGCAGATGGGTCACACAAGCCACCTATGAGGAAGAGGTGGAAACAATGAGCTTTAATAAATTCCCGGGAGCTCACGTTACTGAGGACCTCACCTGGTCTTTGAACACCTCCAGTCTGGAGAAGAGAGCCCAGCAGAGATTCTTCTTTTTAAAGGAATTTAAAACAGGCTGGTCTAACCTCAGATCTACTCATAAACCTCTACAGGAGCTCAGTAGAGAACATCCTCTGCCAGAGCTGCAGTGTGGTATGCAGGCTGCCCAGCAGGGGGCAGGAGAGACCTGCTCCAAGTGGTTAAAACTGCCCAGAAGATAGTTGGAGCCCCACTACCCTCTCTAGACTGTGTGTACGCCATCCAACTGCAGAAGGCAAGGTCAATCAGTGAGGACCAGACAAACCCAGACCTCTCTGTTTGTCCCCCTTTCATCGGGGTAGACGAACCAGGCTGCTTTCTTTAGGGATACCAAACTGAAAGTCACAACGACACTAAACTTCATTAAATCTTCAGGCCTTGAATCTTTACCAACTTAAGAAATCACCTCTAAAAAGACTCTGCTGAGGGCCTGAGCGCCCCCTAGAGGCCACATCGTAGATCTGCTTCTGCTTGATGCTAATGATAAAAATCAATCAGCCCTGTGCTGCCTTCAGGAGCTCTGGGAAATGACAATACCTTAAACACAACATTATTATCACCTGATATCAAAACAGTCGCCTCTCAGCAGAGGAAGAGCGCGCGCACACACACACACACACACACACACACACACACACACACACACACACACACACACACACACACACACACACACACACACACACACACACACACACACACACACACACACACACACACACACACACACACATCCTGAACTTCGTCTCTTTAGTCCGATTCAGTAATTCTCGGACGGACCCTGAAGGCAACACGTGTGCGCTCGCGCATCACCGCCGCCGTTAGTTAACGACATCGGGAAAGTTCAGTCCGTGAGCTGAGCGGCGCGTCGAGGCGGAGACCTCCCGTTTCCTCCCGTTCCCAGACCTCCAGACACCATGACAGCCTCTGGTGGAGCCAGCTGAAGGTAAGGCACCGGCACCGGCACCGGGACCGGGACCGGGACCAGGAGTCCTAAACATTACATCAACACGTTGTTTCCGATGGAAGAACTTAAAGATTAGACCGTTTCTTTGACTAGCGGATGGTTTAAACGTCTTTATTATCATATTAATAATCAAATAGTTTTATTATAGAACAATAATTTCACCAGTAATTGATGGAAACACAAACTTAGGCGCTGAGATGAAGAAAATGTGATTGTCTACAGTGGGAATAAAACATTATTATTATTATTATTATTATTATTATTATTATTATTATTATTATTATTATTATTATTATTATTATTAATGCAACAATAAAATGAATAAAGTAAATATAGCTGAATGATTGCACACCTATTGTGTTGTTCGTTCTTTTAGATAAATGGTGTCTATTTATGATCCCTGAGACTTTTAAAAATGGGACCTTTAAATGATATTGTTTGATTCAGGTTGAACTGTGAACTATCCTGACAGAATCAACCCCCCCACAGACCTGTAGCTGAAGGCGGAGCCTCACAGGAACCTTCTCAGGCAGGAGATGCTCAGAGAGGGTCAGGACAGACCTGTTGACTGCAGATACCCCCCAGAGCTGCTGCTCATTACACCTGATGAGGCAGATAGTGTTGCTTGGACACCCCCCACTCACAGCACAACCCACAATAAAAAAGCAGCAAAAAGCTTCCTAACACACCCGTGTTTGATTTTGAATTTTGATATATTTATGTGTGAAGGCAGATTTAGAGTTTCGTCTCTTAAGGCGGCCAATGGGGCCTGAGGCTCCACCGGGGGGGAGACAGCAGAAGTCTCCATTCAGACTTGATGCACTCACATTATTTGTGTCTGCATAAAAGTGACCCATAAATCTGCACCCATTATTAAGATATTTACTTGTTTTAATTTTTTTCTATGTCTCAAGCTTTAAAGTCACTACAAATATAAAACTCTTCAGTTTAAAAACCAGTTTGTGTTAGAAAGTTTAAGCCCTTTTAACCATGTTATACCCAGACACACACACACACAGGTGTTTTCACTGGCTGGTGTCTCGCGTGGTGGAGCTGTTATCACCTGCAGTGGGTCGAGACGCTCTAAGTAATTGTATCTACGCTTGGAACTTTCACTGCTAGTGAAACCATTCAGAAAGGAGGAGTGTGTGAGAATTCTAAATCAGTTGGTTAGGACAGAGAATCAGTCTTGTGAAGATCTTTTTGGCTGTCAACATAAGATCTATAAAAAACTAGAAGTATATCAGCTGGGTGGCTAGAAAGGCTTTTTCAGTGCTCTGTACTCATGCAGTACATTAGCCAGTTACTTATCAGCCAAAATAACAATAATTAATGACGATAGTGGTTTTTATTCTTTATATTTTTGGCTTGTTGAAAGCACAATAATTCCCCTTTTATCTGATGTTTATTTGAACACAGTTAGAAAGGTTTGCACAATGCTTTATGTGTTTAGGAGATTGTTAATTTGAACCTTAGCATTTATATTGCTGCTCCACCTTGTGCTACAACAGGCCGAGCTACACCTCACATTTCTCCACATCCCTCTAAATTCAACCTGTAAAGTGATCTGATTGACTTTGTGATTTTAGGAAGTCGGGACCTGTAGACCATCCTCCTTAATCCTGAGTGAATTAGTGATGTGATAGCCGGTAACTCAGGAACATAAATTAGAATCTGACTGCTGCACAGAATTAAAATATTTAAATTATTTCACCTTTGTTAACAATGATTGCTATATTGTTTATTTTATGCAGGTTTTCAGTAGAGTTGCTGTTTTCTCATGGCTGATGAGTTCAGTCTCTTTAGAAGGAGATCTTTCCACTCAACTTTCAATCTTCTGGCGAGGTCCTTCTCAACAGCCAGCTCTATCAGGTTTGCTTTGCACCTGTGCAGCATTGTGCTTCTTTGTTCAGAATACACTTTCCTCAGTGTAGAAAATTGGTTTTCACACACAGCTGTGGAGGCCCCAAATGTGAAAGCAAGTTTTAATGCAGTACAAACCACAGGCTGGTATCAGAACACCGGTATAGGTGGAGAGAAACTGCCCAACAGTCGGTGTTTCAGCACCATGGACAGCTCACCTAGAGCCATAAAACTGATGACATCGAGGAACTCTGACTCTTTCATTGCTAGCTGCTACAGAATAAACATTAACAGTAATCGTTACGTGATGAAGTTAGAGGCGTAGTTGGCTTGTAACAACCAGTCAGTGGATGAGATTTGTTCAGTGGGAAATTTGTTAAAAATAGTTGAAAGTACTTCTAATGTTAAAAGTATTTTTAAAAACATCTTGAAGGGGGCGGAGTACCGGTGGTTCACTTAGGGGACGACACCCCTGTACGCCCCCTTGTGGCGATGGGCCCAGTGCAGTGCATCCATTACACATGACTGTCACTGCAGTATTTGTATATGTCCCAGTAATGACAATAACTGATTCACACCTGATCACAATGCACCAATAAGTGCAGCTGCTATTTATATTGAAGACATATATGAACATTTTATGATGTCAGTCTAAAATATAACATGTTTTCTTTCAGATTTTCATTTTTATTCTGTTCAGAGATGGGGTGGGAGGTGACTGTTGGTTCTGTCTGTGCATGCATGCGTGCGTGCGTGCGTGTGTGCGTGCGTGTGTGTGTGTGTGTGTGTGTGTGTGTGTGTGTGCGTGTGTGTGTGTATCTGAGGGTCTACAAGTCTGAACATGTGGCTTAACATGTTACCATCTCACCGGCAGCTCTGCCAGTCTCCTCGTCTCTAAATGTGCTTACACCAGGGTCAGAGTTTGCTTAAAGTTACACACAGCAAGTTTACTTCTATAAATCACAATGTTTGCATAGAAAGTGACTTACCCAGCTTTCAGACCAGCTTTCAGACCCGGTTTTGTGCATCAGCAGCTTCACTCAGAGGCCCCAGAGCTGTAATGTTTTTCTGGCGTCAGACTGAGTTTCTGTGTCTGGTCTGTTGTGTGTTCTGCTGGATGCTTCTGCACATTTTTTAAACTATTTGTAAACTTGATTCTTGGTCTGAATTCAAGATTTTCTTTTTATTTGTCTTGTTGCTTGTTACTTTTAAGCGTCTGTGTTGTGTGACACAGTTAATCAACACCTGAGTCTGGTACAGTCTTTTGCTCATTGGGATCACGGTGCATCATTATAGCTCTAGGGATAATCTAGGGATAAGCAGTACTTGTTCATATTCGTTCTGATGTTTATGTTTCATCCAGTGCACTGAATATTGCATAACAGGTGTCTCTGTCTGGGTTCATAGTGAAGTTGAGAATGCTGTTCCTTCTAAGGTGACAGGGCCACCGGTGGCTGAGCAGAGTGGCTCAGGTAATGGAAACCTCAGGAGCTGCTTTTTGCTGGCTGTCAGCTCACTGTCTCCTAACCCCTATCAGTGCACTTCACCTCTGACCCCATGTGGCCTCTCTCACTTTTCCTTTCAACCAACTTTCAGTAGTTTAGAAAGTCTTCCGTAACCAATGCCATCAGTATGTTTTACAACAATCAGGCTGTGGAGGTCTTGAGAAGCTCTTGGGTTTTACCCATCAGGAGATGTTTCTTGTGTGACACCTTGGTAATGAGACCCCTTTTTAACTGACCATCAGTGGGACTGAAGCAGCTGATATTGACTTGCACTAAGTGGCAGGATTGTTTAAATAATTACTGATTATCATCCAGCTGGTGTCGCGACTTTCCAGGCCTTTTTGCACCGTCCTTTTTTTCATGTGTTTGAAACGTTTCCCTGTCATTTTATATCATTACACATAACTTAAAGCAGTGGTTCTCAATTACTTTCTGTCAGACACTAATCCTAAAAATCCCCCCTCCTCCCAACATCTCACCATACACCCTGCCCCATTATTTGAAAAGTACTGATGTAATGTATGAACATTTGTGGTACATTTATTAATGGTGCTGTCATGAGATTAAAAAAAGCATTAATTATGTTCCGAAATTAATTAATCTCTTAATTTCATCTCACCTAAAATAGCTGAGCAAAGCCCTCATCTTGAAGTATTTTCATTAGAGGTGGGCATAGATTAATTTTTTTAATCTAGATTAATCTAGATTAATTTTGAAATTAATCTAGATTAATCTAGATTAAAATGGCTCATTTGAATTCTGCCAAAGGGTTCATAATACCGGTATGTGTGTTCATGAGGCTGAAGAGTCGTGATACTTCAAGTCTAGAGGTTAGTAACAGCTGATCCACTGTTTGGATCAGCTGTTACTAACCTAACAAGAAATACTAAACCTGTCAGAACTTCCCTCAGAAACCCAGACCTGAGTCACAAACCAGAACCCCCAGATGAGCTCTGAGCTCATTTTAACAACCTCTGATGGTTGATCAAGTTTTCAGGATGAAACATTTTAACACTAAAACACATTGATGTGTCATCAGAGGTCTGTCTCCTTTAACTTTACAGCTGTTTTCTGAGGCTCACTCTGTTTTAATAGTTTGACTGTAGAAACCTTCTCATCTCCTGACAGTAAAGGATTACATTTAGTTTACAGGTCACCTGATTAAAGCATCAACTCTCTTTTTTACATCAAATAACTTCAAGCTGATTTTTTTTTTAGCTGTCAAAAAATGATTGTAGCATCCAGTTTATCTGTAATGGATTAAATCTGCCTTAAAATGACTTCATTTCTCTACTGTTTATTTCACATTATCCCATAGGGCTGTTTATCATGTTTTTGTTAAATAAAACCACTTTAGAGGATTTAAACATTAACGAGTCTGAAAACTAAAGACAACCCTCTGATAAAGTCACTGACAGGTCGATGTGTTTTAGTGTTGATATTGTTTGATTTGTTGAATGTTCAGCTGTCAGTTATGCTGAGAAACGCAGCACGCGCTGCCACATTCACTTTAACGAGAGGCGCGTGCACAGCTGAGGCTGTCGGCCCAAATAACACGTCGGTTCACCAGGAAACACCTGGAACCAGACAGCCAGTCCAGACCTGGTTGATGACTTGGTCGAAGTTCTGCGGGAACTCTACCAAGTTGTTGCCGCGGGTTTGTGACTCGCTCAGCGCTCTGCTGCGTCTCCTCCAACCTGAATCAAGCTCCGAACCACACGGTCCGGTTCAGGAGGAAGGAGCGTATGCTGAGGTTGGCACGGGCGCGCGGCTCCCGGACACGCCTCTTTCACCTCCTTGGGTCCAGGTGAAAATCCTGGACCGGAACCGGCTCCCGGTGAAGGAGACACGCTTCACGTCTCCCGAACGCGCGCTTTACCTGGAGCCGCGGCTCCCAGTCCGGGTGAAGGATCGGGTCGGATCCGGGAGCCGCTCCAGGTGAAGCGAGCGTTCGGGAGGCAGGAGCCGCGCCTCCTTCAGCTAGACCGGGGGAGCGGGTCCTGCTGCAGGTCCGGACTCCGGAAAGATCCGGGCCAGGATTGGAGTCTGCCATTTGCTAATGCCTGTAGATCTCTTAGACCCAGCGACCCAATTTAGATTAACGGCGTTATTTTTTTTATCGCGCGATAACAGTTTCGCGTTAACGCAGCGCGTTAACGGCGTTATCGGCCCAGCACTAATTTTCATTTAAATTCATTAAATTACTGTGTCAGACCAATAGATTGATATATAACAACAAAAGGTGTCTTTATGAAGTCATTGATTGTGTTTAACAGACTTGAACAGATGCAGTCCCAGTGCTGCTGAAACCATTACTTTGGTCATTGGACTCAGTTTTCAGCAGTTCAGGTAATCCCTCATATTCCTCCATGTTTATCACCCTGCAGGCTGCAGGCAATCTCTATCCACTCTGCTCTGCTGACTTGCTAGTTTGGTAAAGAGCTTTGCTATGGCTTGAAAAATTGCTAAGATCTTTGCTGCTAGCGTTAGCCATTGTTGCACTCACACTGGTGCTTTGCGTTGATGTGGTAGGTTAAACTTTAACTGCTTCAGTGATGAGCAAACTCCTTACAAAGAAGGCATATCACTCTACCTTTCTCCATGGTGCCATAGGGGCTTTTTTAAAATGCAAAAATTTCCCATTCATAGGATCGGCAATTCTCTTGTGCTGTTAAAAGAAAATCTCAGTCACTTTTGCCCTTTTTTGTCAATTGTATCAGGGAAAAAACACAAGTTCTAACATGACAAAGTGTACTGAAAAGAGTCTGGTTCTGACAGTCTGACTCCATCAGGTCAAAAGAAAATGTGGACAGAATCTCATCCAGCAGCTGATCGAGCTCTCCATAGGCTTCATACAGTTATGATAAAATAAAATAAAAACTATGAGATGCAACAATGATATTTAAAGAGTAAACAAGGTGATTTGATCTGTCTGATGAAAGCTTGGGACACCTTGTGGGTTGTTGTTCCACTCAGACTGCAGCATGCTGGACAGTCTGATGAAAGTCAAAGTTACTATGGTAACAACTCATTTAATAGTTTTCCATGCTGTGCCAGTGATATTTGTGCACTGAATGGCTTCAATCAAACCTGCTAGCTTATTTCATAAAAACATCAGAATTTGTATTTGCTGTTTAAACCAGTGGGCCTGTTGTCCCCCAGGAAGGTGCAGGAACATTGGTCAGAGAAAAAAGACATATGTTGCTCCTATCTAACATCAAAGCAAATCAGAAAGGGGGGTTAAGGGGTCCAGAAACCTGACCAATCAGAGGAGACAGCACCTCATCAACAGTCCCACCTCATGTCCTGCAGTGGAGTGAGTGAGAGTTGAGCAGCTGCATGTGTTTTGATAGAGTTGAGGCATGCTTGTCACTGCTGTGTGCAGTTGGGACACATTTATAAACACATCAGGTTGGCAGTCTCTCAGGAGGAGGCTTCTCTGCTCTGATACACTGTTTTGTTTGCTCACATTGCAGATAGGCCTCTTTGCGATGTGTATTTTCACTCACGGGTTCTATTTCCTTTGCGTATCATGTGCTCTGTTTACAGTGTGCACACTATATTTTCATGTGTGTGCTCATTTTGTGTATTTTTGTGTTTAGAGACTCTTTTAATGTCATAATTATCAAAATGGCAGCTTGGCCAAGCAGCACCCAGACCAAGATGGATTCCTGCAGTCTTAAAACGACTCTAATGTCAAAATGTCAGCAGTTTATGCAAACACTGTTTTATAAACCTTTACAATGCAGCCAAACTCAGTTTACACAATTATTCCTGCAGCTAGATTGGTAAAATACATTTAAAGGGTTAACTGGCTCTATTGTAATCGGCTCAAACAATTAAAGAAACCATTTTTATTTAGAGTCTGGTTTCAAGTCAGCTAAACTTCTGGGATATTGATCTGGTCATGCAACAGAGGGGGTTGTAATCAGCTGTTTTGGAGGAGATCCCAGGAGACAGTTACTCCAGGAGAGCTGAGCAGGACCATCAAAGGTACTTAACCCATCAGCAGGACCACTATCTGCTCCTTTGTGCAGGAGGAGCAGGTTGAGTTGTGCCTTAGTCCTACAGTCTGACAAAGTGACATCCAGGGGCCACTGGTGTGAATGTTACTGACAAACATGAGGGTGGCCTGAGGCCTCAAAGTCCTCTAGTGGGCCCTGTACTCACTACCCAGCTCCATGGAGCTCCACTGGTGTTTACCAGAGAGCACCAGAATCAACAGGTCAGCACTGGAGCTCTGTGTTTCTACAGATGAGAGCAGGTTGACTCTGAGCTCATGTAAGACCTGAAAGAGTCTGGAGAAGGTGTGGTGAACGTTCTGCTGCTACATTTTTCAGCATGATGGGTTTGGTGGTGAGTCAGTGTTGGTCTGGGGAGGCAGATCCATGGAGGAAGACACAAACCTGAATGATGGAACCCTGACTGTCATCAGGTATCAGGATGAAACCCTCAGACCCACTGTTAGACCTTCTCTGGTGCAGGGGGTCCTGGGTTTCCCCTGGTCCATGATACCTGGTCTCATGTAGCAGGACCTGGATGAAGGAATGGTCACTGACTGTCAACCATGCTGCCTGACTTGATTCACCCATTCTAAAAGTTATTAGTGAATCAGCATGAAGACTTGTTGCTCTTCTAATTATTTCACAGTTCCTGTAAGAATCTAACTGCAGTGTAACCGGTTCCTGATCAAAATTTAAAAAATGATGTTAAAGAGAAATGACAGAAAAGCTTTGATTCAAGTAGCAAAGATATGAAATTGAAAGGAAAAGAAAACCTTTGTGTGTGTTAGATGTCAGAGGACAGTGAGTAGAACGCAGCAGAAGCATCGTGACTGAAAGGAGATCACCGTACCTTAGGAACTGAATATTATGGCAGCATGCGTGCTGTGCTGTAAACTAAACCTCGTGCTCAGCCAGGCTCAAACTGCTGCTGCAGAGATTTATGGTAATTTTGAGCCAGTGGACACAAAGGGTCGAGAGGTGCTGCGTGCACTATGACGTCTGAGAATGGAACTAATTCTTCTTTACTGGATGATCTGAGCTGGTTCCCTCTGAGATGACCTCTCAGAGTCACCAGGACTGGAGGATGATCATTTCTCTGCTTTGATCTGATTCAACAGATTACAGCAGGATCTGATAGAGGAATGAATCACTTCCTAAGAACTGTGAAGTGGGAACAAGATGATGAAAACATCAAAACTCCTTTAGATCAGCAAAAATCACAAATAAAAAAAGTGCAATTATGATAAAACTTTTAGCCTCCAATCAAACGTTCACCAGAGGGTTTTACTGGTATATTTGGCTGAGTTTCAACGTGTCCGTCTGTGTGTCTGCCTGTGTGGTCAGGTGGATTATCTTACACTGATTCATCTGGTTCACTGACAGGCCTGCAGCACCAAGCCAAAGCCCTGTGTTACTTATTAAAGGGACGGATCCCTTTCCTTTCTTTGCTTCATCTGCAAACAAAAGACAGCTGAACACTGAGATGGTCTAACTGTCTTGATTTGTATGTAACATGATCAGATGCTGTTTTGTTGTAATTGAGGTGTTTAGCAATTTGGCAGTTTTTTTTATTATATATATACTTACAAATTTAGGTTAGGTTGTTTAATATTTTATAATATTTTTTTTTATTGTAAGATTATACAACATACAGTACAATCAAAATCTGTAGTACCTTGACTATTCAGAGATTTAGATTCAGAAACCATGGAAGTCCTCCATCTACATAGACCTGTTGGTATGAGACAGTGTGTTTATGTACATTACATTGTCTCACTTTCTGAGAAACTACTGTAGAATAAAAATAACTAGAAACAACATTTGAGCTGCCTGTGTGCAACACTGTGCACCTTAATAAAATGTGCCTTTGAGGCTGGAATCCATGTGATTCATCACTACATGTATTGATGAATCACTACATGTACATGTATTTTTACATGTATAAAAGAATTTGAATATCATGAAAAAGTTCAATATTTTTGTCACTCATTTCAGAAAGTGAAACTCATTATTACATAGATTCATCTCACATAGTGAAATATTTTAAGTCTTTAGTTCTTGTAATGTTGATCATTATGGCTACAGGTAATGAAAACCTAAAATTCAATGTTTCAGAAAATTTGAAAATGATATAAAACCAATTAAAAAATATATTTTAAACAGAAAAATCAGGCCTCCAAAACTTCTGTTCGTCTGTTCACTCAGTAGTTACTTGGATCTCCTTTTGCATGAATTCCTGCATCAGTGCTTCGTGGCATGGAGGAGATCAGCCTGTGGAGCTGCTGAGGTGTGATGAAGCCCAGGTAGCTTTCATAGCAGACTTCAGGTCATCTGCATTGTCGGGTCTGGTGTCTCTCGTCTTCCTCTGGACAACCCCCATAGATTCCCTATAGTTCAGGGTCAGGACAGTCTGCAGCAGAGCTCAGTAACACCATGGTCATTGATGCAGGTTTTGGTACCTTTGGCAGTCTGCTCTTGGGGGCAGTTTCCAGACACCCCCAGGAAGCAAAAAGAAAATAAGAACACAAAACAGGGTAGGGGAAAGGGGTTCAGAAAAAGAGACAGAAACAAATTCCAAATAAAGTAAGTACAGGGACAGTTTAATCAGGCATCCTGACAAGGCACAAAGATTACAGTAAGAGGGTGGTTGGGATGCTGGCAGTTGAAGTCATGAAGAAGGGGTTCTCTAGAGCTCTGTCTAACACTTTGGCTGAGGAAGGCACCAGGTGTGAGGTGTCCAGCAGGACCCTCACAGTTGCTGGCTTTAGGACCCTGGGAATTAGATGAGAAGTCATCCTCCAGACCTCACTGGAGGTCTCTGGGTTGCAGTGAGACTCTAAGTCTCTGGGTTGGAGTGAGACTGGAGGTCTCTGGGTTGGAGTGAGACTGGAGGTCTCTGGGCAGAGTGAGTGGTCCTCAGTGCTTCTCCTGTTTTAAGTAGTGAGGGGCTGAGCGTTATAGAGGTCCGAAGTCCAGAGTGTGTCTGGTACTGTAACAGTCCAGGAGAAGGGGGCATGCCAGGTCCATCAGGATGCTGCGTGGTGGTCCCCCTTGATCAATGACTGGGACCTGGATTTACTGTGCAGTCTCGACAGAACCAACATTGGGGGAGACGTGTAGCTCTGTTGGTAGAGTCTAGCAGAGGGTCTAGCAACCGGAAGGTCGTTGGTTCGACCCCAACTTCGGCCGGGTTACATTGTCGTTGTGTCCTTGTTCAAGACACTTCACCCACCTTGCCTGCTGGTGGTGGTGAGGAGGGCTCATAGGCGCCAGATTGTTTGCAGTGACTCCAGCCTCTGACAGTCTGCCCCAGGGCAGCTGTGGCTAAAGTGAAGCTAACTGCCATCAGCGTGTGAATGTGTGTGTGAATGGGTGAATGTGTCTAATGTATTGTGAAGCGCTTTGGGAGTTCTAGGACTTAGAAAGTGCTATACAAGTACACACCATTTACCATTTACCATTGGGTCTGGATACGGACAGGGGTCCACCATTTGGTGATGCCTGCCCTATATACTGTATTATGAGCTCTGCCGCTGTGTAGTTGTTTTACTACCTCAGCGACTTCAGCCCCAGTGATTTGACAGTCCATCCCCAGGTCTTTCAGCTCTTGTTCCTCATCGGAATGTGCATCAGTGGCACAGGAGGAGCCTGGGGCTGCAGCAGCATGAGAGGACTATGGGGCTGCAGTAACACAGGAGGACTCTGGGGCTGCAGCGACACAGGAGGACTCTGGGGCTGCAGTGGCATGAGAGGACTCTGGGGCTGCAGCATCACAGGAGGACTCTGGGGCTGCAGTGACACAGGAGGACTCTGGGTCTACAGCAGCATGAGAGGACTCTGGGGCTGCAGCAGCATGAGAGGACTCTGGGGCTGCAGCAGCACAGGAGGACTCTGGGGCTGCAGTGGCATGAGAAGACTCTGGAGCTGCAGCGGTACAAGAGGACTCTGGGGCTGCTGCAGCACAGTAGGACTCTGGGGCTGCAGCGACACCGGAGGACTCTGGGGCTGCAGTGGCATGAGAGGACTCTGAAGGTGCAGCGGTACAAGAGGACTCTGGGGCTGCTGCAGCACAATAGGACTTTGGGGCTGCTGCAGCACAGTAGGACTCTGGTGCTGCAGTGACACCGGAGGACTCTGGGGCTGCAGTGGCATGAGAGGACTCTGAAGGTGCAGCGGTACAAGAGGACTCTGGGGCTGCTGCAGCACAGTAGGACTCTGGGGCTTCAGCGGCATGAGAGGATTCTGGGGCTGCAGCAGCACAGGTGAACCCTGGGGCTGCAGTGGCATGAGAAGACTCTAGGGCTGCTTCTGCAAGGAAGGACTCTGGGGCTGTGGCAGCACAGTAGGACCCTGGGGCTGCAGCGGCACAGGAGGAGCCTGTGGCTGCAGCAGCACAGGAGGTTTCTGAGGCCGGTGTAGTCTGGCCTACACAACAGCTTGGCCCCTTCATCACCATCTCTGCGTTAAGCCAATACACGCATGTACTGAAGGTGGTTCTTTAACGCTGGAGCTGCTGCTAACCTCGGATTGTGGTGGCAGAGGAAGTACAGCAGCTCGCCCACCTGCAGCCTCTGGTGGAGATAGTCCAGCGAAGATGTGTTATGTAGACCGTATTGTTAATCAGCTAGCATACCTCCTTAAGCCTGGGGCACACAGAGGACAGATGCGTTACGCTACGGAATCGCTGCAGTCTTTTGGGTTCACAGGACGCGCTACTGCTTCTTGGGAAATCGATGTTTAAAGCCGTAAAAGCCGCACAGCGGTACTTGAAATAGAATCAGAGCCTAAATTTAGCACTTCTGCACAGACCGGCTTTTCTGGGACGCTTTGTTGCGCTCTCCGTGTAGCCACTCTCTGTAACTATAATTGTTTTTTTTTATTTATAATGGCACGGGCGCAACACATCCGTCCTCTGTGTGCCCTAGGTTGTAATCTTCTTTTCTGCTGGGTCGATGTTGGTTGGATAGTTCTTTCACATTTGGTGCTGGTGTAGGACCCAGGTGCAGAAGGAGAAGTAGAGTTAGGAAGTAGCAGGTGAACCAAAAATGATTTATTAATGGAAAACAGGAACCAAAAAACACAAGGAGGGCAGCGGGTTAACAACAGGGTAAGCAACAGAGTTACAAATAGAATGATCTGATGGGAAGTGAATTAAGTCTAGAGGTTATATTTAGCTTACTGCCATCAGCGTGTGAATGACTGACTGTTTTGTAGTCCATTACTTAAGCCTAATTTATGCTTCTGCGTCGGCTGCGCAAGTGAGAGACGTAGACGTATTGACGTAGGCGTTTTGTCTTCAGACTTCTGCGTTTGCAGTGGGGTGTTGCAAAGCAATTCCCCGCCGAAACAACAGAGGCCGCAGCACTGGGAGCAGTACATTAACGTCGCTGATACTATTTCCTGGATACGTAGAGAGCGAATTTTGATTGAGCTGTAACGGATTCATGTCAAAGAACAAATGATGTGGTTAAAAATAATTAAACGGGAGTGAAGGAGACAGCGCGTCTGTTGAATGTCCGTTCAGTGAGGACAAGGCAGACGATGAGCGAATCTGCAGCTCTAGTTCAACCTGTGAGGGACACGGATGGAATATAATAATGTTCGTATTTCATCTGCCAGATGTTTCTTGAGCTGATCCATATCTGCTTCCGTGAGATTTTACTTCTACTACTCTGTTGATAACACTGGCGTCAAGCTGGAAACGATCTCACGGGTGGTTGGGCCGACCAATCAGAGGCGTGCGCTCTACGTCTGGTTTGATGGATGTTTAGAAAAGCAAGGTCTACTCCGTCCGTCCTTGCGGCCTCATCGGAGACCCCATGCAACGACGCATAATGTGTTCATCCAACCCGACGTAGACGCAGAAGTATAAATTAGGCTTAAGAAAAATGCTTTACAAATGTGGGATATTGACATACTGAATACTTGCTGTAGCACGCTGCTTTGTCCTCTCCATCCGGTGCGTTCTCTGTCCAACTTCTTTATTATCTGATTTAAAGAACTACTCATTCTCATGAAGCTCTTCTGTTCTGAGCTCTGCTCTTATATTTATTTCCTGACAATTTTCAGGTTTCCTTCATTTTAGAGGAACACACCCCAAATGCATCATTAGTGATTGTTGAACTCATGGTCCAATGGGCCTTAGAGCTCATGTGGGTCACTTGTAATTTGGATTAATTATCAGCCACAAATGAGCATACAAGACGATTGACAGAGAACCTGACAAGTTATAAAACAACTTTTTAAAACTAAAGGTAATAGGACCCTGAACATCATTGGTGTCTGGGCTTCAGTCCAGGTAAGCCCGTGCATTAAGACAGCCTTGATCAGAGACATTGGGTATAGTGACTTGTCCAAAGGGGCCGGGGATCGAACCCTCAATCCTCCAACTGGGAGACAACCTCCCTACCAAAACTGGTGTTTGTGTTATTGTAATAGATCTGTCTACTAGTAGGAGCAGTGTTTACCAGTGTGTCTCACTGGGACTTTGACTGGCATGTGAAACAGATACAGTACATGATTACTGACTTATCTGTGTAAGGAGAATACACCCCGGAAACGTGAACTATGACGTTATTTAACATACATAATCACATCTGATTGGCTGTTTATCTCAAGAGAAGCTGTGTTGTGTCTTTAATCACCTGCATAAACTTTAATGTGTATTACCAGATTTCATTTTATAAATATACTTAAAGCATGTGAAGTTAAACATGAGGCAACAGGTCAGATTGCACTAGTTCTCTGGAAGAAGCATTTCAGTGCAAATATTCACAACTACACAGTGACAGTAAATGGCTGCTAGTAAGAATTTATGTATATCATCCACCAATTAATGAGCAACACAGCAGAAACAAGTTGAGCTAAACTCACTAAACTCCACACTGAAGAGGGATCTCCTCCGGTTGTATGGAGGAACATTTGTAACTGAGGGTCAAACTGCATTAATTTTCTGTTACTGATGCTTGACTGATTCATCTCACCTGCTCCTGAGTTCTGAACATCACAAGAAACATCCCTCAGCTTGCAGAGCCCCACCTGCAGGGTGCAGGGAGGAAATATTAAACTGTTAAAGGTGCTAACTCTCTCTTCTGTTGGAACTTCTATCAGTGTAAGATAAGCCCAGGCAATCACTTACCGGTGGTGCTGAAAGACAGTGGCTGTGTCAGAGGCAGTAAGTGGAGATGAGTTGTCACCCAGCTCACTGTTACCTGTGCATGAAGAGGAAAAGTGGATCACAGACCTGTCAACAACCAGCAGCCCCTGCCTCTTAGACGTGTAAGCAGAGAACAAGTGTTATTTATATATTTTTGCTCTTAATGATCATCTGCAGTTTTTTATGCTTTTACATATTTTAACCCTTTATAGACTAGTGTCGCTAATTAGTGTCAAACTGCTTCTGGCCTTACAGCCAGCAGATGGAGTATTAGTATTAGTACTTTCATCATAAAACCATCATATCCAGTAATAAACATATCTGCTGCCCCCTGGTAGAGGATCTAAAAGCCTGTTTCATTTTTTATTACTGTTATATTGTTATATTGCATGGGCGGCGTGTAGCTCAGTTCTGCTTAGTGACCTCAATAATTATATCGACTGCAACTAAAGTAACATGAAGGAACTTTTTAGACTTTAGATTTTAGACTCGGCACTACTTTATGACAAAGAACAGCTGTAAGCCTTCGCTGAAAGGTGCAAGGACATGACGCAGTGGCCCCAAATATATTGGCTACTAGGCTAAACCCGGTAAAGTTATTTGAAGATAATCTCTGTGCAGCCACCGACTTTGTGTTATTTTTCTTTATCTGCGAGTTTTGCAAACAACGTGCGAATACATGTTTACAAAAATAGGTGTCTTTGGGGCCATTGCATCCTGTTCCTGCACCTTTCAGCAGAGGCTTACAGCTGTTCTTTGTCATAAAGTAGTCCCGAGTCTAAAATAGTACCTGTAATTCCTTTGTGTTACTTTTATTTTCACTTGTAGTTGATATGATTATTGAGGTCACTAGGCAGAATTAGTATCACTACTGAGTGATGTTTAAGGACGTTTTTTTCTCAATGCTAGTTGTTACCATTCACTTACATTGCTTTCTGCTAAGCTAAAGCTAAAGGAGTACTGCTGGATCAGGATAACGGCTGGGCTGGTTACAAATTGTTTTTGCCCATGGGGAATATGGCTATATAAAAAAATCACTTTTGGGTGGAGTATCACTTTGAGTCATCTCTACCTCTGTCTGCTGTTCTGAGCTCCTTCACTCACCTGCAGTGCTGCTCTGTCCTCTGCCTCCAGAGCATGAGCAGCTCTGTCCAACTTCTTAATTAGCCAATTTGAAGAAATCTGTCAGCGTTGGGGTGGGGTTGCATGGCGTGCCTGCATGCAGCAGCAGATTCTCTTCCTGGAGCTGAGTGGGAGGGGGATGCAGCGTAGGGGTAACAAACAAACTAAGGAGTTGCCGTGGGTGCGACTCCATCGGTGGCAGACCTCACCACCTCCCCCAGGAACGATGCATGCTGCGGTCCATTCAGGGGGAAATCTGGATGCGTCGCAAATCTCAATTGCCAATGAGTGAGCAGCGAACCTGTAGCTCCTCAATATGCTCGCACGTCTCCAAAGACATGCCCCCTATTTTGCCGTGGCAGCGCACATGTAGAGGAAACCCTGTAACGAGTCCAGATCGGGAGGTAATGTATGATTCTGGTCAAGTCTGGAATCAAGTGATCGGAAATTGGGCCTGATCACGTGACTTCAGACTTGATCGGGACATCCCTAATATCAACCCTACGCCTAAAAACAACAGCCACTATCCATTTAATATAGTGGAACATTAGTTTTAGACAGTAAAAACTGCAGGACTCAAAACTGCCTTTAAGAAAAGTGCAGGAGACATGTCCCCCCCCCAAATTACCTCTATGTCTTCCACCAGGCATGGACTGACCACAGCACCTCTGGACTGCCGTGGTAACTGTGGACCAGCCCCATTTTTCAAAAAATGATCAAGTATAAAAACTCAGACTAAGAAGTACTTTTTATGCGAAATGATAAACACGGAAGGCATTTTGCCTGAATGCTTACAGGCCTGCTTGTTTGTGACATGAAGGGAAAAGATATCCTGCAGTATTTAGGTGAATGCATTTATCAATAATGCATCCAGCTCTTCCAGTACCAGCTTCTTATCAGCCTGCACTCATTATCCATCAAAGCTCTGCTGATTGCTCTGTGAAGAAAACTTCTGGACCACTTATCAGAACAAACCTGCATTTGGATCTAATGCAGAACACAAGTGCTTCGATAAAATGTGTAATTTGATAAGCTCAAGTTGTTTTAAAACACTGAAGCTTTCTTTTTCTTTTTTTTAATAATAAATGTTTGTTGCTTTTATATTGTTTATTGAGAACAAAGCTCTGGTTTTATTTGAGCTGTAAAAATAAAGCACTAACATTTCTAATCCATCATGCATGGAGTCATACGAGGAAAATGACTCTTTTTATTTAACCCCCTTTCTTCTCCCTGCTTTTTATCTAAATGTCCTTCAAGAGGCTCCATTGTTATTAAATCTAAATATTTGGCTGTTTTTTGATGAGCTACCCCCCCCCCCATCGGTGTAAGATGGCTCCCTGTCTGAGGTCGTGGTAACCATAGCAGACCTTGGAAAGTGAAATGCGATGCAACAGGCCCTGTGGGCTGTTTCTGAATCACAACTCTATAATGAGCTGGCTGAGCTCTGGCAGCATCAAAGATGCAGCACCTAAGTATCTGTTTCAGTACACAATATCACCTGTTTAGGTGGAATAGAGACTGTAGCTGTTGAGGAGGACTCAGAGACTGAAAAACCCTCTAACTCTGCTCTGTACTCACACCTACACATCCTCATAGACACTTACACTGAATCCTGTGTCTCGTTGTGAGAGTTAAACCGTCCGAGTTCATTAAAATGCTGCTCTGCAGGATACAAGTGAATACAAGAACACATTGGCCAGCTTCATAACGCTGTGTTCAGTTCTCTGCTCACTCATTGGTGCAGTGGACCACAGACTTACTCATGAATGAAGTGGAGATGATCATTTATGCTTGTGTTTGATCTTTTACTGTGATTCTGTCAGTAAAACTTCTCTGACCGTCTGCAGCTCGTCCAACATGCTGCTGAGCTTAGATTTTTCTATAACCTGCTGTTTTTGAACCCATGTGGAACTAAACTGGAAATTCAGTAAACCCTCAGTCATTCTCACACCTGTAGTTGTGGTGAAATAATGATAACCACGACGAAACATGAGGCTGATCCTCGGGTCTTCTTCCTGTTGGGTTAAAAGACTCAGTTTGGTGCTTTTAATTTGCCTTTGTGTTGCAGGATTTGGTTTTTATAAACAAAACAAAATACAAAATCTAAATACTTATATAAACATTATACTTTTTGAAACATAATGATATTTTTAACATTTGATTTATTTTGGATAACAGTAGATACACATATCTGTAAATGATGAGTTCCTAAATAAATTACTTAGATAAAAACAACTATAATAAATGTAAAAAAAACTAGACAAAAAAAAAACCAAAGCAAAAAACATCATGATTTCTGACACCTTGTTGCAGGTATTTATTATTACAGATCAATACACTTATAACTATCACTAAAGTGCTCCATAAACCACTTTTAAAGAAACAACTAAAAATAAAAAATGTGAAATCATTGATTTTTAGTGTTTCCTCCAAAAGCTCCCATTGTGTTTTAAAAATGTTAAGGATTCTAGAATTTGATGTAGGTCTCTGTATGGTTCTGATGAATAAACCTGACTTGTAGTTTATTTATTTCTTGCAGAGAGAGTACCTGAGGAATATCACTGTCTGTCTGTCTCTGATTCTGTAGGACCATCTTCGGACCACGTGGTTCCCCTAGTGAGCCCCAACCGTGAGGCCCCATCTGACTCAGGGGAACCATGGGACTCCTTCCAGTTCTCTTCACCCCACTCATCTTCCTCCTTCTTTGCCACCCCTGCACCCCCCTCAGGCCTCAGGTCATTGAGCGAGTGTCTGGCCGTGAACAGCCTGATAACACCACCGGAAAGAAGACATGTGGGGGTGTTGTGGTGTGCAAACCCGGGATCCTCCTACCAGTGTGGCTGCCACTCAACCCTCCAGTGGGGGAGCAGGCTGGGAGGGCTATCCTCTACTTCTTCTTTCTCATGTACATGTTTCTGGGCGTGTCTATCATTGCAGATCGCTTCATGGCTGCAATAGAAGTCATTACGTCTCAGGTATCCCTGGGTTTGATATTTAAACAAAGTACTTCAGTTATTCAGTTTTTATTACTCACTCACTCTCACTCACTCACTCACTCACTCACTCACTCACTCACTCACTCACTCACTCACTCACTCACTCACTCACTCACTCACTCACTCACTCACTCACTCACTCACTCACTCACTCACTCACTCACTCACTCACTCACTCACTCACTCACTCACTCACCCCTCAGGACTTTATTCCCAGTAACATTTATTTGACTGATTTACAGTAAAATTTTTATCAATATAATTAGATGAACTATTTTTAAGCATGTGAGTAACCACATTTTCTGTGTAAATTCCATGAAAATGATCATACCAGGAGAGGAAGGTGACCGTTACCAAACCTAACGGTGAAACCACGGTGACGACGGTACGAATCTGGAACGAGACGGTATCCAACCTGACACTCATGGCCCTGGGCTCCTCCGCTCCAGAGATCCTGCTCTCTGTTATCGAGGTACTTCTGTTCATCTGCTCATAACACAAACAATGTGTTTGTTGAGCTTTGAAAGTACTGTCCACGTTTAAATCGCCTTCATCATCATGTTTGCTCATTATTTAAACCAACAAATGCACAAGTGAGAAAAGTAAACTTTCACAGAGGTGGACTTGATATTGTGAAACACTGAAACCTCCAAAGACAACATTTTTGGCAACATTTTTATAAATGTCCATGTTTAGATGATTTTTTCCCTGTTTCCAGGTATGTGGACACAACTTTGATGCAGGGGAGCTCGGCCCTGGCACCATAGTGGGAAGTGCAGCTTTCAACATGTTTGTGATAATTGGTCTGTGTGTGGGGGTAGTCCCTGATGGAGAGTGTCGCAAAATCAAACACCTGCGAGTGTTTTTTGTCACGGCTTTCTGGAGTATTTTTGCCTACATATGGCTCTACATCATACTGGCTGTGATCTCACCTGGGATTGTGGAGGTGCGACTCTTTCTACTTGCTCTGACTGTGTTTGATCAGATTAAGTGTGTAACTTATCTAATGGCCACGTTGCCTGTGTCACCAGGTGTGGGAAGCCGCAGTGACACTGCTTTATTTTCCAGTATGTGTGATCTTGGCTTGGATCGCTGACCGTCGTTTACTATTTTACAAATACATGCACAAGCGTTACCGTGCTGACAAGAGGCATGGCATAGTGGTGGAAATGGAGGGCGACCTTGCACCCAAAGGCATTGATGTTATCATGGATGGAAAGTTGTCAGATGGCGGTTCATGCCCTGAAAACTCATCTAATGTGGTGGTATCTGTGCAGACAGGCAACGAAGTCGACCTGCACAAAGAGGAGGTAAACAATGTGACAGAGGTAGAAATCATGTTAGTAAAAAAGCCTGATCAGCTTGGTTTCCTCACATTATAACTGTTTTCTCCTGGATAGGCAGTCCGTACTTTGAAAGACCTGAAGGAGAAACACCCAGACAAAACCCTGGACGAGCTGATTGAGATGGCCAACTACTCTGCCCTGCTTCGCCAGAAGAAGAGCCGTGCCTTCTACCGAGTCCAGGCCACACGCAAGATGATCGGCGCTGGAAACATACTAAAGAAACATGCTGCTGATCGTAAACGACGCACAGAGGGACAGGATGCTGATAAAGCAACATGCTCCTATATTTGTTTTGAAAGCACTCAGTACCAATGCACAGAGAACTGTGGCTCTGTGACTCTGCGGGTCATCCTGGATGGAGGCACAGGCCAGAACACGTTTTATGTGGACTACTGTACAGAAAATGGGTCTGCTAATGCTGGATCAGACTACCAATTCACAAATGGAACTCTGGTGTTTAAACCAGGAGAAACGCACAAAGAAATTAAGGTAACAGAATATCTAGACTGTGTAAAATTGTTAGCCGATTTCATGAAATGTCACAGAACTTCTCAAGATCAAACGTGACTTCAGAGTAAACAAACATGAGGTTTTATTTTTATTATAAATATCAATGCACGCTTGTGTCTGTCACCTCACTCTCTGATTGGCTACATGTCAGCCACGAGCTGCTCCTTGGGAGGGACACACACCACACACACTGTGATGTTGGGTCAAGACAATCCATGATGAATTTCCCAGACTTGTGATTGGAACGGTCCCAATGGTCTTCCAGGCAGACCAGAGCACTCTTAACTCACCACACACGACAGGAGTATCTGAAAAGATTATCTTTGAACTTGTTGTAAGAGGAGAACCAGGGCAAATGTTTGCATGTGATCTGGTTTTAAATCAGCATGAGAGCATCTGCTCCTCAACCACAGAATCATGGACAACACTACATACCCCTACTGTTGGTTGAATGGAAATAAAGCAGCAAAGTTTTCTGTGTTTGGCTCTGCTCCTTAGCTCAGATCAATCTCAAAGGGCCAAAAGAAAATGTCAACATAAAATTAGACAAAATGATAAAAGAAGATATAAAAAGATATTTAAAAAACATGATAAATACTCAAAAGCATACTGAGCTGCATGTAACAGGCTGCCAGGTTTGTGCCAGAGTCAAAAGAAAACAAAAATAAAGTCAAAAATTTGCAAAAATGCAGTAAGTGTGTGCAACAAACTTGTGTGAGACACTGCAGAAGCAGAACCTTTAGCAACAGAAACTAAAAGTCATTATTCTACATATGACCATCCTTCATCTTATTCACATCTTCACACTACAAGATGTAATCTTCTTGAGCTTCATGAGTTCAGATTTAGTCACAAGGGTCTTGCTATCGGACAGCAACAGATATTAACAACTTATCAGGCATGTTGTGGTCTGTGGGGGACATGGAGTCCCGGTAGGACATTCACACATGCATGCATGATTTGAACCTACGACCTTCTTACTGTGAGGCAATAGTACTACCAGCTGTGTCACCATGCAGCCCATGCAGGTAGTCAATAATCCATAGTCAGGTCCACTTCTCCTGCAGTAGAGATGCTAAATGGAGCTAAAAGCACTTGAAAGTCAAAAAACAACCTCGCAGCTCTTTTTGTTGGCTTGAGGTGAGTCAGCGCCCGGTGCAGCAGATAGATGACAGCGTCATCCACCTCCATGTTTGGCCCATATGCAAACTGTAGTGGGTCCACCGCTGAGCTCACCATGGATTGAAGGTGGTTGAGGATGAGTCTCTCCCTAGTCTCCATCAGGTAGGAGGTCAAGGTGACTGATCTTTAGTGGTTCAGCTCCCTGGCGTGTGCTGTCTTGGTACCTGGAACCACATAGGAGGTCAACAGGGTGGGAACCTTCTCCAGGTGGAGGATCCAGTTGAAAATATACTTGACCACTTCACAAAACTAGTCAGCTGGCCTCTGAGAAGTCTGGAGCTGATACAGTCAGGTCCTGCTCCGTAGCCTCCATGTTGGTACAGTGTTCCCCACACAGAAGTTCATCATGTGGTCAGTGAATCAGTGGGTCAGTCTCTGGATGTTCTCTCCACGAGGACTACAGAGTGTCTGCGGTCTGGAAACAGTCCCTCAGTCCTTCTCTGTGTAGATGTTACTTATAGTTCATAAAAGAAACTTTATGTATGGATTTTAATTAGGAAAATGTAAATTCAGTTTAAACCTGTGCTCCTAAGTTGTTTGTTTTGATTTGTACATCTCAAAATCATTTTTGTTTTATTTAAAACTGTGATCTCCTTACACTCAGTGATCGGATCACATTCATGCCCTAAAGAGGGGGTCTGTGCAGAAACAGATATTTAACTGGTCACAAACTCCCTCAGCTCAAAGTCTGTTGAAGTGACCCTCTGCATTTATGAAGCATGTAACCAGTAAATATCCTTCTCTCTGTAGGTGGGCATTTTGGATGATGACATCTTTGAGGAGGATGAACATTTCTTTGTGCGACTTCAGAATCTGAGGTTAGAAGAGGGAGGGAGTGAAGGGACAGGAACCCCACCCAAGGGCAAACTAGTAGAGCCTTTGGTCACCACCATCACTATTTTGGACGATGATCATGCTGGAATCTTCACATTTGGGAAGCAGGTACTGCGAGTGAGTGAGAGCACTGGTACCCTCACAGTTACTGTGCTGAGGAACTCTGGCTCCAGGGGCACAGTCGCTGTACCATACCATACAGAAGATGGCAGTGCCAAGGCTGGAGTGGACTACGAGGAGGCCAGGGGGGAGGTGGAGTTTACCAATGAGCAGACCAGGTGATGCACAATGAAGAATGTTTATTTGATTTCTTGTTTTTAGGTTTTAGCAGCATAAATCCCTAAGTACATCAAATAAATTAACATTGTTGTTTTTTAGACAGATACCCTGATGACTTGACACCTTAAAATAATCCAGTCTGTGATTAGTCGCTGGAAACTCCAGTCACCACATGTAAACTGACAGATCCCTTTTCCATTAAATTTTCAACTAGTTTAAGCTGTGTTTGCACATAGATAAATTATACACTTAGTGAACCCCCACTTAGTAGAAGGAACTCTCAGTAAGTTCTTTACTGTAAGGAATTAGACCCTTTTTTGATTCTAGAACCATAAACACTGAGGACACATTATTTCAGTCAACATGCATTGCAACATTAAAGCAAATGTTTTACTATTTGTTTTGATCTAATATAGTATTTGTAGTGTTTACAAGTTTGCATGTTCTTGATCTTTAAATAAAACGTGTTTGTCTGCATGAACCTCTCCAGTCAGACAATACAGATACGGATTATAAATGTGTCGGAATACGAAAAGCAGGAAAACTTCTTCATCATGCTGGAAGGTCCCAAGTGGCTGAAGCGAGGAATTTCAGGTAATTCTGCAAGAAGTTTCATCTTTATTATCTACATGGTAATAAATAAGTGCAGTATGAAGTAAGACTTTACCATGTAGGCTGCAGCAGCTGCACACAGACGTCAGTAACTTAAGATTACACTCAGCTTCTTACTGCTGTATCTGTGTCACTGTAACACAGGTCCTGGACCAGTTTCTGTTGTAGTATTCATTGGTTGCCTGCTTCAGTATTTGTAGGGATGTGAAGGAACTGGATATGTGTGCCTTACTGGAGGTTAAAAGACTGTTTAAGACGTGCTAAGATTCTATATTATAGTAGGTCTGAAAGGAAAATGTAAACAGTGAAACTTAAACAGTTGTTTTGTGTGTAAAACCTTAAAAATGGTGCACTGAATCACTGTCTCCTTCTCTTTATAGCACTTCTACTAAACCAGGGTAAGTTTGTGTGTGTGTGTTGATATGGGTGTTATATGAAGATCTCTTTATTAATCAACCTCAAAAATAGGAACTTCAAACAAACAAACAAACAAACAAACAAACCAAGGTTAAAATAAAAATTTGAAAGACAAGAGAAAACATTTGCAAACCAAAACAAACCCAAACATATCTCAAAAACCTTGTATTTTTCTATTTAAAGGCTGAATTACTCATCAAATCAAATGATATATTTTTGAAATGTAATTTTGAAAACCAGAAGTTTTGTTTGAGCATCTTAATATTTTGCTCCCTAAACTTATTTTCTTATGTCAGTTTTTTTTAATTGACACAAAACTAGTTTTGTCGTACCGGGCATTTGTCCAGTGGGCTGATGATATTCTTGGGCCGGTCAAAGATCAGTGAGTTTCTGTGGTAATGACATCAGCTGTGTCTTCCACTAAAGCAGCTTTCATGTTTCTCAAGCTCTCCTGTGGCACATAGATTTATCCTGGGTGGAAAACAGTGAGATTTTTAAGTATAGTCTAAATTGTATCAAGCCAGTTATCGAAATATGCATCGCTCTTGAAGACCACAGCCATGCAGAATGTAGTTCACTTTAACAGACCTTTCAGGTGCCGTGAGGATACAAACTCCTTTGACCCAGCCAGGTGTCAGTGATGTGGCTCCGAAGCGATGAGGCGGTAGATTTTCTCTTGCTCTCCAGACGTCTAGACAGAGAGGTTTGAATTCTGGAGGACGTGTTGGAAGTTTGTTGAGGCATTAACATTTTCACACTTTTCTCTCTTGTTTAAACACTCGTGAGTCATTTGATACTGGATCATCAGAACGGCACAATAAAATAATGTAATTGATGTGTTGATCGCGTCTGAAAGATCCGACCTGGACACCGTGTGTTTCCTTGTGGTATGAGGCACCATGATCACCTACTGAGAAGCTGCTTCTCTGCAAAGGATGCACTGCACCCCGCATCAGTGACACACAAGCAGCAATGTCGACGCTGCAATGGATCTCCTCAGGATGCAGAAAACAATGCACTGTAAAAAAAAAAAAAGAAGCATGCAAAATTGCACTTAAAAAATCTGCAAAACAGAGAGGCCGTGAAAGGTGAACCAGAAAAGAGCGAGGGACCACTGTAACTCTGGAAAAAGAAAATATTGATTCAGCTCCCACATAAGAAATGGGGGAAAGTTTTATGGTTCCCCAGGGGTAAGCTGGATCGGTCCCCAGGTCCTGTGTGGGGGAGATGTCGTGATTCCTGCTCCTCAAGGCCAGATTCTGTTGATACTTGAATCGCAGTGTCACTAGTATAATATGAACCAGAGGGGTTACGCTATAGTTACTTTATTAGTGACATCCAGCAGCTGCTGCCCCCCCTTCCCGCCTCATTATTAAAGTGCATTTTTAACAGTAACATCAACAAAATCACCTGATATTTAAAGATGGTCATTAAAACTATTTTATGAAAAAAAAACTTATTTTTATAAAAAATGAATTAAGAGTTTTTCTTGAATTCACTTGAAATAAATAACTTTTTAAAAAATATAATAGTCTTTTTCTACACACAACAACCCAAATAAAACAACTTAGAATTCATATGTAAATCCGTATTCACATCCTTTACCATGAAGCACAAATCCTGTTTCCACTGATCATTTTGAGATGTTTCTGCAGCTTCACTGGATCCACCTCTGGTAAATTCAGCTGATTGGACCTGATGTGAAAGACACACACACCTGTATATAAAGTCCCACAGTGGACAGTGCATGTCAGAGCACAAACCAAGCATGAAGTCAAAGGGACTGTCTGTAGACCTCAGAGACAGGATTGTCTCCAGGAACAAATCTGTGAAGGTTACAGAAACAGTTCTGCTGCTTTGAAGGTCCCAATGAGCTCAGTGGCCTCCATCATCTGGAAGTGGAAGAAGTTCTAAACCACCAGGACTCTAGAGCTGCTGGTCATCTAAACTAGTAGAAGTTATCTAGTCATCTAGTAGTAGAAGTTATATTTGTTTGTTACCTGCTGGTGACCTCAAAATTGTATTGACCACAAATGGTGCAAAAGCAGATTTTAGAGTTTTTTGGAAAGCCTCGAAAAAAAGAAGGGAGATGCAGCAAGGGTGCAGAAATGGGATTGCGTGTCCAACTCAACCTGCATCCCAGGGAAGGAGGCGTGTCTGGATCGACCTGCGGATCCCTTGCTCCGTGATGCACGCTGCAGTCCGTGCTCCCAGGTGCGCCCCCTACCCCTGGACAGAGGTCCACATCGAGCTGCTCACGCCGATGGCACCTGCTCTGGGTGTGGACCAGGCTGGACTGGCCACTGGGCATACATTTCCCCAGTGGACCTATGGTAATGTTGATCTGAGCGGCTCGTTTTAATCTGCACTTCCTGTCACCACAGAGCCTAGCTGCTGTACTAAGCAGGTCAAAATCAGCATCCAGTAATTCAGTCACTCAGATATGTCAGATACTTCATCACCTTGTAACAATAAAAAAGAGCCTGTAACAGTCTGTCACAAACATCCTGACATCATACCCCTGCTATGTAAATATTGGTGACTGATAGTCATTAAAGCAATGTCCTGAAAGGGTTTTGTAATAAATAAATAATGACCAAATTGACCTTTTGTGATCCACTGGCAGCACAAGACGCTCTGATGGCAGAGGGGGGAGGGCATGGCTTTTATTGTAGGTACAAGTTAAGGCTTCCATAAAAGATTTCAAATGGTGTGGCACATACAGTATATATATCCAAGTACTTGATTAATTGATGGATTATTCAGTAGAGTACCCAGTTACTAAAATATTCAATAGCTGCAACCCTAATCACAAGCAGAGGTGGATAAGGTAAAAGTTAGGACAAATTTAACTCTAAGACAAAAACTTAACCTGTGAGGTGCTACATTGTTTGTCTCCTGGGTCAAGCTTTAGTGTGATGGTATTTTGTGTGTATGCTTTTTCATCAATTACAGATTATTGAAATTAATGTCTGTACTCCCTGACAGACAACCCCACCCCTGAGGAGAAGGAGGCCAGGAGGATTTCTGAAATGGGTAAACCCATTCTAGGAGAGCACATGAGACTAGAGGTCATCATAGAAGAGGCTTGTGATTTTAAGGTTTGTGTCTAAAAATCTGCTAGTTGATTAAACATTTAAGGCTGTTTTTAGTGGAACTTTTCAAGCAAACCCTTCCTAAAGATGGTACATGATGTAAAATCATATTCTCAGTGATGTCTCTGCAACTGTGGTGCCCAGTCCTGGTCCTTGAGAGCCACCATCTTGCATGATTAGATATGCTGTCAATAATAATGTCTGTCATTGATTTATTTTTTCAGCAGGTTCTGCAGAAGCCTGTTAAAATGAGGTGTGCTGGAATAGAGAAACAGCTAAAACATGCAGGATAGTAGCCCTGGAAGACTGGGACTGGACCATGCAGGCTTCAGATAAATGTTACATAACTTTAAATGTTTTGTTTCTGTTTGCTTCTTTCACACACATCAGACTCCCAATGGAGTGCTAGACCAGGTACAGAGTCTGTCAGTGTGTGATGCTTATGACATATTTTGCATGTTTCCCATGAACTAATAAAAGTTTTTTGCACATTAAGTTAAGACATTTTGTGTCTCAGAAGTTGAGGTACAGAAATGTACTTTATCTAAGGTCGCTGAGCTTTTCGCTCCAGCCGTACCCTAGAAAGGTTCAATATGATACCTTGAACAACTGTACATTTTTGCACCTCAGTGTTTTTATACATTAACGTTGGTGTGTGCTGTGTGAGCAGTGGGTCAGCTGCTGTTTCCAAAGGTTTTCAAGTTGTTTTTTACAACAGGGATTGCTGTGAGTTTAAGGTAAACTGGTTACTATATTCATGGATAAGAAAAATCAAGTTCACCCTGTCTCAGTTCTAGGGTTCTATGTATCAGGACAAAATAAAAATGTTTAGGTTTTTACCAGGTTCTAAACAAATAAAATCTAAGCTCAAGTGTAAAGACACACTGCAGATTTCACCATGTCATTATTAATTAAACAAAATTGAAACAAAAATGGCAAAACTGTCAGGTACAGCTCCAAAAACTAGAATATTGTGAAAATGTTATTAATATTTTTTACTTACTCATTTCAGAAAGTGAAACTCACATATTCATTACACTTACAGTGACATATTTCAAGCCTCTATTTCTTGTAATTTTGATCATTATGGCTTCAGATAATGAAACCCAAATTTTTGTGTCTCAGAAAATTTGAATATTAATGAATTAAAATCGATTTTTAAAATGATATTTTAAACAGAACTCTCAGGCTTCTGAATATCTGTCATTTCTGTCCACTCATTACTTGTTTGGACCTCCTTTTGCATGAATTCCTGCATCAGTGCTTCGTGTCATGAAGAAGATCAGCCTGTGGAGCTGCTGAGGTGTGATGAAGCCCAGGTAGCTTTGACAGCAGCCTTCAGGTCATCAGGTGCATTGTTGGGTCTGGTGTCTCTCATCTATGGGCTTCATGTCTGCTGGCCAATCAGAGCTCAGTAACACTTTGAAGCAGCTTTTAGTACCAGAGTGGGCAGGTGTCAAGTCCTGTTGGAAAATGAAATCACTGTGTGTAATGAATTTATAACATGCGAGTTGCACTTTCTGAAATGAGTGACAAAAAATATTGAACTTCACCTCGTCTCGCCTTCCTCCACTTATCCGGGTCCGGGTCGCAGGGGCAGCATCCCAACTAGGGAGTCCCAGACCATCCTCCACCAGCTCCTCTGGCAGGACCCCAAGGCGTTCCCAGGCCAGATTGAAGATGTACTTTCTCCAACATGTCCTGGGTCGACCTGGGGGTCTCCTGCCGGCAGGACATGCCCAAAACACCTCCCTGGGGAGGCGTCCAGGAGGCATCCTAAAAAGATGCCTGAAACACCTCAACTGGCTCTTCTCGATATGGAAGATCAGCAGTTCTACTCCAAGTTTTCCTGAATGTCCGAGCTCCTTGACTGGAAAAAGGTGTCTTGCCAACTCCGGGTCAGGAGGAAGGTCCTGCCTCAAGTGGGGAAGTTTAAGTATCAGGGTCTTGTTCACGAGTGAAGGAAGGAGAGCGCTGGAGATCAACAGGCGGATTGGGGCAGCGTCTGCAGTGATTATGCTGAACTGGTCTTTCGTGGTAAAGAAGGAGCTGAGCCAGAAAGAAAGACTCTCTATTTACCGGTCGATCTACGTCCCAATCCTCACCTATGGTCGTGAACTTTAATGACTGAAAGTATGAGATTGCTGATACAAGCGGCCGAAATGAGCTTTCTCCACAGGGTGGCTGGCTCAGTCAATATAGAACCTAATCATGAAATTCTAATTTTTTTAGATGCACCATGTGAAAACATTACTGTAGTCCTCCCCTTGCTTATTCCACAAGACCTAAGAGGTTTAGCATCAGTCAGGAGCTTCTCAGTCAAAGCAGGAGCTAAATGCCGCCCCATGGCATCTACATAGTTTATTAATTTAACTATGAAATGACTTTTAGCAGGACTTTAGGCCCATGGCATGGCATCACTCTCTGACATATATTTTGTGGCTGCATGCTTTAGAGCTGTTTGCTGACTGCAGCGTTTGTCACGAGTGAAGGATGCATCATAGCGTTGCTGCTCTTCAGTTGCTGCTTCAACTACATTCAGGCTGCTAGTGCTGGTGTTAACACAATGTCAAGGAGAAAAGACATCAGAAATGATCTTGGAAAATTATTGGTTGCTGTCCATCAGTCTGGGGAGAGTTAAAGGTAATTTTCAAACTATTTGGAGTCCATCGATCTACAGACGAGAGATTATTCACAAGTGGAAAATATTTTAAAACAGCTGGTTATCTCCCTAGGCGTAGATTTCTTAGCAATTTTGGGTTAGAGGTCAATATTGAAATGACAAAAAACCCAAGAGCTTAATTTCAGACTGCAGGCCTCAGTTTGCAGGTTAAAGTTAATGAGAGGATAAGTAGAGTAAGACTGGATCAAATTGGATTATTTGGAAGGGTTGCAGGAGAAACCCTCTTCTCCCTAAAATAAACAAAGCAGCAGCTATATCTGAATGAGACATCTGGAACAATGTCCTTTGGACAGATGAGACCAAATTAGATATGTTGACCCAGCTGCATGTTTGTCAGAAACTAAACACAACATTTCAGCACAAAAATGCCTCATCCCAGTTACAAGCATGGTGTGGGGCTGATGGTTTGATGTGTGTTTTACAGCCACAGGACCTGGGCACCTTACAGTCATTGAGTCCATCACGAACTCCTCTGTAGGCCAAAATATTGTAGAGACTAATGTGAGTTCATCTGTCTGACAGCTGAAGCTTGGACTAATGAAACAGATCCAACCACAGCAGAAGATCTACAACAGATTAGTAAAAACATCAAGATGTAGCAGTGGTTCAATCAACGTCCAGACCTCAAACTGATTGAAAAGCTGTGGTAAAACCGCAAAAGAGCAGAAACAAATGTCTGCAACCCTCAATGAACTAAAGCATTATTGTAAAGTAGAGTGGGTCAGAATTCCTCTAAAACAATGTGAGACTGTCAGAGAGCTACTGACTGAGAGTTACTGATGCTAAAGATGGCGGACCTATGGTTTCCACATACCTCTTTCTCATTTAGGTGTTGCTGTTGTTTACTAATGACATGTGAGATCTGCTGTGGGGTTTAGGTATCAATTCTTATATTTTAACATGAAAAATAGTGAAGTTTATTTTTACCATGCCTATATATCCTATATCCTATCTGTAGTATTTGTTTAATTTGTCATGTTGCATAGTGTGTTTCAGCTAACTAATTCAAACATTTACATCCTCAAGGGGTGAACGCATCTGTTGTTTGACATCCACACATCTGCCTTAATGTGAATCTGTTTAATTTGTCAAAACAGAACACAGTCGATAAACTCCTCAAAGACACAAACCTGGCCGTGGTGGTTGGTACACACTCATGGAGAGAGCAGTTCGTTGAGGCAGTCACGGTCAGTGCAGGTCAGTGACTTTTCCATGTTACAGAATCATTCTGTGTTTCTGGTTTGGTGCAACATTTATGGTATTTCAATCTATAATCGTCATATAGTGGTCATCAGGCGTAGAAATGTGGTGTAAAAATGAAAACAAGCTGATCTGAAATGTCACATTTCTCAAAGGATCAACTCAAATCCAGTTTTAGTTCATGTTCATTGTGATTCCAACCACAGCAGCAGATTTACTCTATGTGATTATTGCCAAGATCCATCCTGGGTATCTCAAGGCAATGGATGTTGTAGGACTGTCTTTCTTGACTGCATGGTCATTGGGGCCAGTTTCTGTGGGGTGGCAGACCAGGGTGGTGGTCCCCATTTTTAAGAAAGAAGACCAGAGAATGTGCTTCAACTATAGATAGATCACACTCTTCAGCTTCCTCGGAAAGGTCTTCTCCAAGGTACCAGAGAGGACGGTCAGGTTTTTGGCTGAATCTCAGATTGAGGTGGAGCAGAGTGGTTTTTGTCTTGGAGCCGTGGACCAGCTCTTTACCTTTATAGGGTGTTGGGAGGAACATGGGAGTTTGTCCAACCTGTCCAGGAGTCCCCCAGGCCAACCCAGCACATGCTGGAGAGACTATATTTCTAGGCTGGCAAGGAAACACTTTGGGGTCCCATCAGAGAGGTGTCCAATGAGAGGACAGTCTATACCCTGCTGGGGATGCTGCCACTGCAACACGGACCCACACTGTGACGAGGCCGCTACTCATATACATTTAGCTGTGTTGCTCCTTCCATGGAAGGATTATCCTTACAAGTTGTACCTCATCATAAAGATGATTAATCAGGCTTTCTAATATTTATGTATAAGACGTAGCTATTGCATTGTTACAACAAATAAATAGTCAACCAAACACACATTTCCATACATTTTGTGTTAAAATAAAATAGAGCTGAGTCTTAAGTGATGATGTTCAGTGATCATTTAAGTGCTGAGAGTTCTTAATAAATCTATAAACAATGACAAGCATAGGATGGTAATCAAAATATTTACTAAATCAGACAGTTGACCATGCACTATAACACACTGCTTTCTGTCTTACTTACTGTGTGTTCTTTGAACAGGTGATGGAGATGATGGTGAGGGAGTGGAGCAGCGAACGCCCAACTGCTTTGACTATTTCATGCACATTCTGTGTGTCTTCTGGAAGATATTGTTTGCTTGTGTCCCACCCACCCAATACTGGAACGGCTGGGCGTGCTTCATTGTGTCAATCTCCTCCATCGGTGTTTTAACAGCCATCATCGGAGACCTCGCTTCCCACTTTGGCTGCACTGTTGGCCTGAGAGACTCTGTCACTGCAGTGGTCTTTGTGGCTCTGGGGACTTCAGTCCCTGGTATGTAGGCTTTATTATTATTATTTATTTAGTGTTTAAACTTAGATTTGTTTTTTCATCACATAAGTCAGACAAATTCAGTGAACTCACATAAATTTCTATCTCTTTTTCAGACACTTTTGCCAGTAAAGTGGCTGCCACTCAGGATCAGTATGCAGATGCATCTGTGGGAAATGTGACAGGAAGCAACGCAGTGAATGTGTTTTTGGGAATCGGTTTGGCCTGGTCTGTGGCTGCTGTGTACTGGGAGGTCAAAGGGAAGGTCTTTCATGTCGATCCCGGTTCTTTGGCCTTTTCTGTCACCCTTTTCACCATTTTTGCCATTTTCAGTGTGGGAATATTGATGCTACGCCGAAGGCCGTCCATAGGCGGTGAACTAGGAGGCCCGCGGATTCCCAAAGTCCTCACCTCTTTGCTCTTCTTTGGACTCTGGTTCACATACATCCTCCTCTCCAGCCTGGAGACATATTGCCATATAAAAGGCTTCTGAATGAACATGTCTGGAGAAATTCATAACTGCACATCAACAAACACATCACCAGGACTCTGTTGTGATGCTAACTACTCTAAGGACTCAATCATTGTCGCGACTTGACAACTGCTGCCATGGTTCATGAAACACTACAGACTCACATGCAAATCAGATTTCACATCTGCTACAAGACTGTTCAAGTTAACAGGATTCTTTCTCAGTGCACTGAACATTTTAACACTTGAACATTAATTTTAGGTGTTTGAATGAAATTCAGCAACAAAGCAGAAAACAGTCTGCCTGTCATTTGTCTCTGGATTCTGTTTAGGAGTACCTCATGGCTCATAACTGGGGTTGAAGTTTGTAATCAGAATCAGGTAAAGACTGTTTAAGTTATTTCAGAACGTAAATCAGTTAGAACTGTTTTTATAATGAGCTCAATGAGTGATATTATACAATTAGCTGATATAATGTGAGAAAATAAGAACATAACTCATTTAAGTTCTGTATTATAACTGTTGAGTCTTGTTTCTCAGGACAATTCTGAGTGAATTATCAAGCTTCTGATAAAGTCTCAGTGTTCCAGAATATGGTAAATCCTAAGAGGTATAAGCAACTCACATCTTTTCTTGTTATTTTAATTTTAATTGTATTGAGAAAGCTCCTTGGATGAGAAGTGAAACCGCTTCAAAAAACAAGAGAAGTCTAGTCACCTTAAAAACAACTCTTAAGATTTATTAAACCACACATACGATAACTAATAACTGGAGAAAGGTATCTGGGTACTTATCCCCTGCCCAATGGCCCCACCCCCTCTTAGGTAAATACAGCTCATATCAGGTAAACAATTATTTAATGTCACTGTAAGTCAGTTATCTCCAGTGATAAATTTAAAAATGTCTGTAAATGTGAACTAAAGTTGATCAGATTGGATGAATGACAACGACCCTAATGGCCTGATGTGTCAGAGATAATAAATTGCAGGTGGTGGGAGGTGCTTGTCACATTTTCTTTGATGAAGTTACTTCATTTTGATGATTTAGTTTTCTGTCCTGTGTCGAGTGGTGGGCTGTGCATTTCCTCCTAGGCCAGGGTTATTCTATTCCGGTCCTCGAGGGCCACTACCTGCAAGTTTTCGGTGTTTCCATGATTCAATGATTGAATAAGCTCTTCAGCATGTCCTCAAGTTCTTCAGAAGCCGGTTAATCACCCATTGATTCAAACCAGGTGCGTTGGTGCATGGAAACGAGGACCAGAATTGAATAACTCTGCCCTATAGGCCTTCAGTGATTTACTCAGTCCAACCTAAATTAATACACCACATAATACCATCAATCCGACACCATGGCTCCAGAATCCCTACAGAATCACACACTGACATTACGTCACCCTTAATATAGGTTGGTCAATGCACATTTTTGGGCAGGTCAGAACCAACCTGAACTGAACCGGTCCGGTCCGGGTCTGTTACACCGTGGTATCATGTGCAGTCTGTAGCGGTGCTGCTGTACAGCTCAGACAGTTCAGCTCAGTGACACACACTGCAGGTGATTGATTACTAATTAAATTAAATGACAAAAACAAATAAAATGCTTGCACTTCCAACATGGATCTCCTCCAAATCATAGCTCCAAACACCTAATCCATCAAGCAACAGGTTTTCTAGCTGTATAATTACATCATCTCTCTGAAGTGGTTATCAATGTTCATAGTTTCTTGTCTGAAATTGGCAGACAAACAGTTTTGATTCTATAGGTGTGGAGAGAAGCACTTGGGCCTAGAGCCACTATGGCAGACTTCAATCTGCCTGACAACACAACCTAGCTGAAATCTGATTGAACAACACCCTACCTTGGTATTTTAACACTGGGAGCGGTGCAGCCAAGTGGATATTATATTATATAAAGAAATCAGACTAGGGGGAAAATTTTTATTTCAAAATATTAACAAAAAAAACATTTACTTTTCTGAGTAAGTTTAGAGCAGCAGAGGAGGCCTTGCTGGCCCTGACGGCCCATCAGTGTGTCGTAGGACAGCTGATTAAATCGTTGTATAAAATGCTAACTAGCAACTTCAAAGGCTGGTTAGCTATTGAAGTGTTGAGATGTTATCTTAGTCAAAAAATTATTATATTTTTATTGACTTTTACACATGCAGATGAAAGAATAAAACACATGCCACTGTTAACTATTTAACTTCTCTCTGCAGCTGAATTAAAGCCATAAATCTTTATTTTATTGTTCCTCCCTTAAAGGAAGCAAACAAAAATATTAACTAGTTTTATTCTTTTGTTCAAAATGGATAAAAGGAGGACCTTTAAAGTGAGACGCCTTTATGAATTTCATTTTGTCAACTGCAGTTTTACACAGCTTTACACTTAGATTTCAACCAAAAGGCGGAGGGGCTACTTGAAAGACCAGTAAGTAACGTGACCCGGCTCCAGAACAGGAAAAAAATCTGAATTTCTTCTGAGTCAATATTATCATAGCAGATTTTAATAGCATTCTTCTAGCCAATCAGAAATCAGTGTTGTAATGTGCTGCAGCAACACAATTTGGATTAGTTATTATTATTATTATTATTATTATTATTATTATTCATTAAAGCAATATTTGCCACTGCACTGAGTATTAACCAGAACAGTAGACAATGAAGATTTACATGAACGATGAGCTTCTATTTGTCATTCAACACGACTGCTTGAAAGCCATGATTCATTCCCCCTGTTGTCTTCTGTTTATTTATTAATGCTGTAATTTGATGACTTGTGCTTGAGCTGCAAGTAAAACATTGTAATGTAATTTATTTTAAGTTGTCATAATTATATTGATATTTTAAGTGACCGTGTCTCTGTTGTTACATGATCTCACTAATGCAAAGGAAGAGTAATTGTTGTGTATTTGAAACAAATGTTACAAAAATTCTTGAGGGTTTCAAAAAAGGATAAAAACTACTGATGTCACAATGAGTGTGTGACAAAATGAGGACCAAAGCAATGTAAATCAAAGAAATAGAAAAAATTGTCACCTGTCTTGCTACCCAAGAGCCCAATGTTTGTCGCATTTCAGCAATATAAAGTCATTGTTTTCTGTAATACACCAGTTACATGCACAAATGAATAATCCTCTTTTATTTTTAAGGCTTTGTGTGTCAGAACATAGTAAAAACATTTCTTTATCTTTATAAAGTCCTAAAATTAGGTAGTATAAGATAAGCAGATCACAGCATAGTGCATCATGTAATGTTTTATTTAACAAAACTTAAGTCCAGTTTTGTGTCTGGGGATTGGACCGCCAAAGCTCCTGCCTTGGTCTGCTACCCGATCCACATTGCACCAACCGGACCCTTCATGTTCCTCCTGCAGGTGGTGGGTCCACATGGATGAGCCCATGTATCCGGTTCCGGGTCGCTCCGGCTGAGCCCCATGGGTGAAAGTGCCAGGTACTCAGACTCTGTGCTTTTATCTCCACTCTTAACCTTGGACCAATTTGCCATGGGAGACCCTACCAGGGGCAAAAAGTGACCTAGACAACATAGCTCCTAGGATTATTAGTGTACTCAATCTCCTCCATTAGGAAGCGGTTCGAGGAGGAGGTCGATCTTTGTCTCAATCCTCACCTATGATCATGAGATTTGGGTAATGACTGAAAGAAGGAGATCAGATACAATGAGTTTCCTCCACAGCAGGGGTCACCAACTGGTGCCTGTGGGCTCCATGGTTCCTCCAGAAATTATACAAGGTGCCCACAGGCCTTTTGTCCAAACAGCACAAGTCTATAATAAAAATTCTTTTTTAATTGCTGCCATATTTTCTAATCACAGATGCATTAATATAGATTTAAAAACTAAAGTTTTCTTTAAAAACCATTAAAATATATTTATTATACTGTTCTAGTTTAAAGATAAATATTTTATCAACCTGGTAGACCTTTATGTGGCTCAATATCCATGAAGTATGCTCTCAGCTTCATGAAGTTTGGTGACAGGAGGCCCGCAGGTCAACCCAGGATTGGAGAAAGTACATCTCCAATCTGGCTGGGGAACACCTTGGAGTCCTGCTGGAGGAGCCAGTGGAGGTGGACAGGGAGAGGGTGGTCTGGGATTCCCTACTTGGGACGCGGACCCCGCGACCCAGATCCTGATAAGTGGGAGAACAAAGGTGAGGCAAAAACTTAAGTCAAACTATTCTGAAAAACAAGATTAAAGTGATATTAGATTATTAAAAGTTATTTTAGCCAATTTGTTTATATTTTTCATGTGATAAACATTTTAAAAGTTATAGAAGTTTGTCCAGTTTCAAGCTTCAGCACCTCCTGATGAACCCTGTAGCAGCATCTCAGTCAACTCCTGACCAACCCACAGCATCTCAGTCTGCAGGCATTTACCAGTATACAGTATACCTACAACAGCCAGCTTGGTCCAGCACTGGATTGGCCTTCAGTTCTGTTTGATTCTCTTGGAACTGGTGGGTTTCTTTAATCTTTAAGTGAGGCATTACCACAGATTGTCAGAAAGTTTAAAATTTAAACTTCTAAGCATAGCAGTACAAAAAAGGGCCCTAACTTGATCTCACATGGGGACCCCAAAAGCTAGAAACGGCCCTGACAATCTGATCTGTTTCTCTACATCTCTGTGCAACATCTGAGTGACAAAGACATTCATTAAAAACATGTTTACATTCCTACTGCTGTTACACATTGTCTTCTTTGCACAAATAAAAGTGCACAACTCTATAAATACAAGTCTGTTAATAAAATGCACAATTTTTAAGGTGTAAATTTTTTTCTATTCACCAATCTTTAGTTTTTAATTATTCATTTTCCCTTCTATTCAATATTTTTTATTTTCTATATCTGTTCTGTAATCTGTGTATCTTGTGTGTTTAAAAGTTTTTTTCTGTCACTTTGCTGTGCACTAAAAGTTTCTTTGCTGAGGGACTAATAAAGGAATATTCTATTCTATTCTATTCTATTCTATTCTATTCTATTCTATTCTATTCTATTCTATTCTACTCTATTCATTGATAATTTGATTCATATATCACATTTTGTTAATTTAACCACTCATAAACTAGGAGCTGATAAATCATTCTTTCTGCCAGGGCTCTAGCGTCATCTGGTTGTCAGCTGGTTTGAACCAAAGGGCTTGTGACCAATAGGAACGCCTGTAGCATGTCACGCGGATCTGATGCATTCACAGACTGTAATTAAGAATAACACCTTAAAACTTCAGTAAATGGTGACTTGAAAAACATCGATCTATTCACCCATTTATATGTCAGATTAATCTTTATCACAGTCGTAGGAGTCGGTGTCTTGGTGTTTTGAAGGAACGGGATATTTAAAAACAACATTGTGAGTATCTGTCCAAACAAAATTCCACTTTTCTGACGGAACCGTAAAGCAGCATAAGCTCTGTAAAGGGACACGACAACATGGCTGCTGCTGCGTCCCGATACTACGGGGAAGGCGGCAGAGCAACAAAAAGACAGAAAACTGAAGACGGAGGAATGATAACTGTGAGTTTCTTAACCCGTCTTTGAAGAAGATTTACTTAATCACAAAACTGCTTGTTTTTTCAAATATTTTGTTTTATAATTTAACGGAATACATGAGTGCAAAAATGGAATATCATGAGAGTTGGCTAAAACGAAGAGGCTACTTAGCTGTAGCTTATCAGGGGATGTTTGTGTTTGCTAACGTAGTTTTGTATTAGGTAAAAACATAGGAAGTGTATTTCCTTTTCAGGTTGTTAGAAAGAAACGTTTACGATAACTTTATATCAACGTAACATTAAATGAAAGGAAATACGTTGTGCACTTCGGTTTATTCAGCACTTGTTTTTCATGAAAATAGCAGCTGTGTTTCTGACGCATTACGTAGTGTTTGGTGTCGCTTTGTTATTAATGTTGTTGTTGTTTCTTTTTAGGAAAATTACGATGACCCTCACAAACCACTGCCTTCCCCTGTGGTCCACATTAGGGGCTTGGTGGACGGTGTGATGGAGGCAGACCTGGTGGAGGCCCTGCAGGAGTTTGGAACCATCAGGTAACGGAGCCCATCAGATAAGGATGCAGCTGTTATCTATAACTCACCAACAGTGCTCAAAGAAAAGTTGAGGCCAGGAGTGTTTGCATGTGAAACGATTACGTGAAAGTAAGAATAAAGTTGTTCAAATTTTAAAGTTTTAGATAGTTTTTTGTTTGTTTCTTTGTTGAGGGCTGTTGTTGTTTACAGATATAATTAAACGATATTTTTAACACCAACCATAAATTATGTGAGGGCAGGTTTCTTTAGCTCCCTTTACTACAGAACTACTATTATGATCTGGCACAGAAGTAGCAGGAATATTTCAGAAAGAATAATGTCTCTTATTTAAGCTGCAGTCTGTTTAAACCATCACAAATGTGGGCATGGTTCTTTGAATTTGTGTGAGTCATAAAACTCAGCAGAAAGCTTTTCAGAGGTGCAGATAAAAGTTGCAGTTTTTCCTTTCATTTTTCAGTTTCGTGGTTATGATGCCCAAGAAGCGCCAGGCCCTGGTGGAGTATGAGGACTTGAATGGCTCCTGTAATGCTGTCACATATGCAGCTGAAAATCAAGTTTTTATTGCAGGCCACCCCTCCTTCATTAATTACTCCACTAGTCAAAAGATCTCTCGACCAGGAGATTCAGACGACACCAGGAGTGTCAACAGTGTGCTGCTGCTGACGATCTTAAACCCCATTTATCCCATCACCACGGTAAGGTAATCTTAGTCACAGTATGTCGAGATTCTTATACAATCAAATTGTGACTTTTACTGCAAATACAGTGGAGGGAATAATTATTTGACCCCTTGCTGATTTTGTAAGTTTGTCCAATGACAAAGAAATGGAAAGTCTCAGAACAGTATCATTTTAATGGTAGGTTTATTTTAACAGTGGCAGATAGCACATCAAAAGGAAAATCAAAAAAATAACTTTAAATAAAAGATAGAAACTCATTTGCATTTCATTGAGTGAAATAAGTATTTGAACCCCTACCAACCATGAACAGTTCTGGCTCCCACAGAGTGGTTAGACACTTCTACTCAATTAGTCACCCTCATTAAAGACACCTGTCTTAACTAGTCACCTGTATAAAGGACACCTGTCCACAGAATCAATCAATCAAGCAGACTCCAAACTCTCCAACATGGGAAAGACCAAAGAGCTGTCCAAGGATGTCAGAGACAAAATTGTAGACCTGCACAAGGCTGGAATGGGTTACAAAACCATTAGCAAGAAGCTGGGAGAGAAGGTGACAACTGTTGCTGCAATTGTTCGAAAATGGAAGGAGCACAAAATGACCATCAATCGACCTCGGTCTGGGGCTCCACGCAAGATCTCACCTCGTGGGGTGTCAATGATTCTGAGAAAGGTGAGAAATCATCCTAGAACTACACGGGAGGAGTTAGTTAATGACCTCAAATTAGCTGGGACCACAGTCACCAAGAAAACCATTGGAAACACATTACACCGCAATGGATTAAAATCCTGCAGAGCTCGCAAGGTCCCCCTGCTTAAGAAGGCACATGTGCAGGCCCGTCTGAAGTTTGCCAATGAACACCTGAATGATTCAGAGAGTGACTGGGAGAAGGTGCTGTGGTCTGATGAGACCAAAATTGAGCTCTTTGGCATTAACTCAACTCGCTGTGTTTGGAGGAAGAAAAATGCTGCCTATGACCCCCAAAACACCGTCCCCACCGTCAAGCATGGAGGTGGAAACATTTTGCTTTGGGGGTGTTTTTCTGCTAAGGGCACAGGACAACTTCACCGCATTAACGGGAAAATGGACGGAGCCATGTATCGTCAAATCCTGAGCGACAACCTCCTTCCCTCTGCCAGGAAACTGAAAATGGGTCGTGGATGGGTGTTCCAGCACGACAATGACTCAAAACATACAGCAAAGGCAACAAAGACGTGGCTCAAGAAGAAGTACATTAAGGTCATGGAGTGGCCTAGTCAGTCTCTGGACCTTAATCCTAGAGAAAACCTATGGAGGGAGCTGAAGGTCAGAGTTGCACAGAGACAGCCTCGAAACCTTAAGGATTTGGAGATGATCTGCAAAGAGGAGTGGACCAAAATTCCTCCTAACATGTGCGCAAACTTGGTCATCAATTACAAGAAACGTTTGACCTCTGTGCTTGCAAACAAGGGTTTTTCCACAAAGTATTAAGTATGGAGAGAGTTGTGTGTCATTTAATGTCACACATGCTGTCTGGGAAGCTGGATCCACACCAATTTGCCTACAGGGCAAAACGAGGTGTAGAGGATGCAAGCTTGACTCTTCTGAATACGTGGTAACGAGTATGGACTCTGCCCGAACTCACACTAGGATTTTATTTATGGATTTTTTCCTCTGCTTTTAACACTGTAAAAACCCTGACACTCTGCTGCACTGTCTGCTGAACTTAAATATCCACTCAACTCTGATTTTATGGATAAGAAACGTTTTAAAGGACAGACCACAACAGGTGTTTTTAAACGGTTTTATGTCAAGGAAATTGGTTTTAAACATAGGGCTCCCACAAGGCAGTGTTTTATCCCCAATTCTGTTTTCTATCTACACTGACATCACTAGTAACAGGGAAAGAATTAGTCTTTTAAAATATGCAGATGACATGGCCCTGGTGGCCCAGGTGGACAGTATGGAGGCCCTAGCTCAGTATCAGCTAGCAGTGGAGGACCTGGTCACAATTTTCAGTGAAAAATCACTTGACCTAAATACCAGTATATTAAAGACAAAGGAGCTGTGCTGTGTGAGCAGAGACAGAACAGAAGTTACAGCTGAGCTCTTTAAACCTTTGGTTATTCAGGGAGAGCAGGTTGAACAGGTGGAGAGTTTTAAATATTTGGGGACCCAGATAGATGCTCGCCTGTCCTTCCAAATACACTCAGATTCAATATACAAGAAAGCACTCCAGCGCCTCAATCTTCTCAGGAAACTAAGGGATTTTAATGTCAGGGAACACATTTTAATCATGGTCTACCAGACACTCATAGAATCCATTTTAACATTTAATATCACATCTTGGTACAACTTTCTCACCTGTAAACAAAAGAACAAACTCTCACAGATCACAAATCAAGCAAGCAAAATAACTGGCTCATTACAAACACCACTGTCCCACCTGTATGAGCGCTCTGTGATCAGGAAAGCCCCCCTGATCACAGAGGAACCATCTCATCCCCTCAATCCTGCATTTAGCCTTCTCCCATCAGGCAGGAGATACAGAGTCCCACTGGCCAAAAAAGCAATACATAAGAAATCGTTCATTCCAACAGCAATCACAGCCCTTAACAGTCGAGGAATTCCAACAACCCAGAAATGATTTGACTGTTTTTATTTGTTTCTTTTTTTTTTTTAGTAGGTTTTACATGGTTTTTAACTGCTTTATTGTTTTATGTGAGTGTGAGGTATGATGATTGTCGAGCCTGTTGAAAGACAAATTTCTGTAACCGATTTTTGGTGTCAGACAATAAAGTTCTATTCTATACATATTTTGGTGAGTCTCCGTGTACATACCTCATTTAACTGGATTGATGCTGGCTGAGGAAATGAGTCAAACTACAGTAAGACTTTTAATCGAAGTGTTGTTCATCAACAATGATCTATACTTTTAAAATCTTTCAGGATGTGCTCTACACCATTTGTAACAACTGTGGTCCTGTACAAAGGATTGTCATCTTCAGAAAGAATGGTGTTCAGGCCATGGTTGAATATCCTTTCAGAATTTTTATTGGTTAACTAGCCTATTTATTTAGTTTTTTGATCATCATTTAACTGTTTGTTGTAATAATGTACTTGAACAAACTCTTATAATCAGATCTTAACTATTGATGCCACGTTTGATTCCGTTCAAAGTGCCCAGAGGGCGAAAGCCTCTTTGAACGGAGCCGACATCTATTCTGGTTGTTGCACTCTAAAGATTGAATATGCCAAGGTGAGTGTATGGCAGTGTGATCACTCGTTAAAGTAGAAGAATAGACTGATGTTAACTCACTGCTTGATTGTAGCACACTAAATTAGTTTTTGTGATGCATTTCTTTTCCAACAGCCAGCGCGCCTTAATGTCTTCAAGAATGACCAGGACACGTGGGACTATACAAATCCCAGCCTGAGTGGCCAAGGTAACATTCATGTTCCCGCGTGTCTTTCACTTTTGTTTCTTCTTCTCCTCTCATGTCACTATATGGGATTATTTGGGTTCTCTGCCTCCAGGGGCATTGCCTTTGAACACAAATATAGTTTTTTCTGTGCACCTCAGCTTTGTGTTGTAAGGCAGTATTCCTGTGATGCCATCTTTATGCATTTTCTCACTACACAGCAGGTGCAAAGTAAGGGCATGAGGAGCAGCCTTCAGGGCAGCCTGCATTAGAGGCTCATGCATGTTGAAGTACCAAACACCCATTATAGCAGCAGATAGGAATATGTATGTTCACCTAGGGTCACGTTCCCTGTAGAGCATGTCACGGTTGCACAGTTCACATCCCTATGTAGTCTAAACCATCCAGCAAAATGCATCATCACACCTCTTAGCTTTCTTTAAAACATAGTGGAGATTTTATTACAGCATAAATGCAACATGGCACTATTTACCTGACACTTCTGATTGAGGGTTTTGTGAAATGACAGGTGTGATCTCCAGTGTTTACAACACACAGAAATACAGTTTGTGTGTATGAGTAGGGGGTAGGGCGTATGAGCTTAATGTGTTGATTTGGATTAAATTATGTTTGCGTGCAAATAAAATTCTTTTTAATTTACAGCCAAAGATAACTAGATATAAAAACAATAAAGATAATAAATAAAAAATGGACACAAACTTGTGTTTAAAACTAAAAAAAAATCTACAAATCAAATGAAACAAATTATTGGTCTAACGCTTAAAATTAAGGAAACTTCAAATCCAGGATTCCTAGTTGCATATTGTAACAAAAGAGGGAGTATATGAATTTGAACTGTGTTTATTTGTTTGTTTTCAGGTAATTTGATTTAAAAATTCTAAATGAGAACTCTCACAATCTACCTGTACAAGACATGCAATAGTACATGCAGTAAAATATTCAGACAGTTATTATTTTGATAAATCTTTAGTTGTTCAGTCAGTGGAAGATTTTGCATGCGTGTTTATTTTTTATATATCTAAATTGTTGTTGTTGCCCCTTGTTCATCAGCTCATACCAGACATGAAGTGGAAACGTGTTTGTAAAAGAAAGAATTTCATTATTGGATTGTGGATAAAAGTTTTACAAGACCTAACAAAACAAGGTTTCATTCATTTAGTAATATTGCTTCTGTCTTAAATTCTGAGAGAGAAGTTTATTCATTTTATTATATCATAAAAATTATTTGTCACCATGTGATTACAAGCAAATGGAGCAGTTGATCAGATCAGAAGCTTCATTATACTGGGTGCTTTTTTTTTGTTTTTACACTCTTAGGTTTGTTACATTTTATTACTGCTGCAAAAGTTACTCCAGTGTTGCTGTTTTTATATCAAATTTGTTCACACATCTATAATTAGAACATGCACATAGTAATGTTTATCAGGTTTGTGAAGTTTTGTCTTCTTCATGATTTTCAGTAACCTCGAGGTACTCCTTGTGTCCTTACTTAAAAAAAACTCATACAGACGAAACTGAATCTGAAAGCAGACACAGCAACAGCTACAGTATAACAGCATCGACAACCACAACTAATGTAAATCTGCTTTTTGGCACACATGGGACACAGTGGGGCATCAAATACTGGAACCCAACCTCAGCCCAGTACTTTTTTTATTCCAAGTTCATCATCAGCCATATCTCCACCAGATGACGAGGGAATAACTTTATTTTTGATGGTGAACAGTAGCCACTTTTTCAATTTCAAGGGACAGAAATACTCCAAGGCCATGCAAACAGACACCTTCCATATCCACCACAGTCTGACGACGATACATAAGCACCTACTGCTACTTCTTTACCAGCACAGCACATGTCATCTACAGAGCTCTGAAGAGTCACCACTTTGACACGACACATTGTTGATGAGGGCAGGAGTAAATGTGTGTGTGTTTATGAGTCACACCTCCTAGTTCTGGGATTTGCCTGCCATAACACAACCACAGGGACCATCAAAGGACAGACACACTCAGCCTGACCAGGGAACAGATGACACCACATACTGGGGCAATAAACAAAAAAGAGGCCTCTCTTTGATGCCGTTACTCCTCGTCTTTACCTTCCTGTGTCGAACACAACACGACAGCACAACAAGCTGAATATCCAAGACAACACACAGCTGAACCACCACGAAAACACATCAGTTAAGCCAAAAACCCCAAGCATCACAAGAGCACCCACTGTTACATGAGAAGAAACATCCTCAGGGGCGCCTTTGAAGACACAATCATCAAACACCTGTCAAGCATACAAGCACTGAGACAAACAGTTAACAAATCCTTTCCCAGAGCTTTCTGCAGTTATGGACTGTGGTGTTTTTATTTTTTTCTGTACCTTATGCCCCTTTTCCCTCTTCCTCTCTGTGCTGTTCTTGTGTTGTTTCTGCGTTGTTTCATTTTTTGCACTGGCCCATAGTGATGCCTTTAATGCCTCCCGTGTGATGCAGGTTTGGCTCAGTGTGTCTGTGGACTGACAGCCCAGTCTCAAATGGTGCATATGCCCTGCTTTGTGGTCAGAGCACGGTAAGATGGAAATGAGCCTCTAATAGTGTCTTTCAAACCAAGGCAGCAGCAAGTCTAAAATCAACAATGGACGTGTGGATGTACTTTTCTTTCTGGTGGTGGGGATGCAAGGAAGGAAGGAAGGAAGGAAGGAAGGAAGGAAGAAACAAAAGACTGAAGAGGATTAATGAGTTGAGGCTGGAGTCAGAGGTTGGCGGTTAGCATCTTTGCTGAAGACTACCCCTACCTACCCACTGTGTCCTATACTTCATGTGTGGTGCTGTAAGTACATAAATAAATGAATAATCTGACTTTAATGGTGAACAGTTCAAAGTTAATGTGATTCTGCAGGAACTTGACTGGTGACTCGTGTTTTCAATTCAACAATGTCTGGATTTTGTACATCAGTCTTGATTTTTAGAAAACTTTCCTTTCATTAAAGAAACTGTTGTTATGATTACATTTGATCAGTGTACAATCTTGTTTTGGGTTTCCAATCCTCGGTACTCAAGACAATCAACAGCCGTGTAGTTAGAGCAGTGACCACAAAACTAATGTCATTTTCCCCTTTGTCAGTTTTACTTGGGTTTTTTTGCACATCAGCTTAAGTTTTCACATTTATTAGCACATTGTGATGTTATTAATTATACAAAGTTATTTTTATGTTTTAGTTTGCCTCCTCAAAAAAGAACTTGTTAGTTTTAGATCATATAAAAACTAGATTTGTGGCAACAAGCTTGTCTCCATTTGTAGACTAGTTCTAATGGTCTTTAGAGTTGGGCAGTATTCATTTGTTAGTACTGTTGAAGCCATTCTAAGATTATACCAGATTTGGGGCCTACCAGCTTTGAGAGATTACTATCTACAGATGAGAGTGGTGATATGTTGGAGCAACCCACCTTATAAGGTCGGCTGGAAAGATATTGAAAAAATATAACACCTATACAAGCTTTTAGCAGATAGCAATATACAAATATATATAAATACTATTGAAAACCCATGGGTTAAATTGAATCTTAAGACATGGAAACTGGTTATAAAAGTGATTTAAACAACAAATGAATAATGGGACCGCTGGAACAAGAGTTGTAATGCTACAGTAACAACAGCAAATCAACAGCTCACCTAAAAATACTTTTAAAAGGATTATAATTATGCTGGTAACATTAAAGCATCTGCATATCGTTTCTAAAAGTTTTCTTTTTTAATTTCTTATAGAAAATGAACAAGTTAAGTCAGTATAGCAGAGTTTCTGTTTACACTCAGACACTTCCTGCAGTCCTATGCCTAAACAGTAGGGGTCTATTTAAACATGGAGGGGATTAAAAATCTGTGTTTTTATTTATGCATTTCTAAATGATTCTGTAGCTCTTATATAGATTTCAGAATATATTTAAACCTTATTACTGCCCAACCCTACAGGCCTTTAAAGTAACCAATGTGTGCCTTGGTGGGTTGCATTATGTGTTTTAACTTTCATATTCAGTCCACCTTTACCACTTCCATAAAAATGAAAAGGTTAATTAGCAGCAATTTCAGGTGCTGCTGAACAAATACAATAATTAACTGATACCGAGAAGTGTGACCACATTTATAACAGCAGAAGTTCTGTATGTTTGCTTGAAGGGTGTTAACATTGAGGAGGAATGACTTCAGTTGTGATCTTAGAGAAGCTACTTTTGTTGTTCATCAAGTAACTTCAAAACCACTGGGAGTCCATCATTCTACAGAGAGGAGGAAAACCAAGCTAGTGGAAAACTTTAGGGACAGCTGCCAAACTTCCCTGAAGTGGACATCCCCAACAAGTTCACCCTGAGGTCGGACTGCTCAGTGCTCAGACAACTAACCAAATTAATTGTTTTTTAATAAATGTTGAGTGGGACAAAGAGCTGGTTGCCAAGCACAGTTGAAAATTAACTGGTATGGACCCACTACATCATAACCTTGCTCCATTTGTTGGAAATACGATGAGTTATTTGTGGCAGTATGAGGCTGAAGATGATTGTTTTTGTTCTCACTGAAACCAGGCTCCATGACAGCTTCTCTAATTCACCTGGACAAATGATCATCTTTCATACGGACAGTAACTCTGAAAGCTCCTCTGTGTAGCCTGAATGTCCAGAATCTGTTTGACTTTTTCTGGGCTCAACAATGAAAGCAGTGATGAAAGTTGTAAAGGAATGTTGGAAGCTCCTCAGATCAGGTCAGATTGGTGCTAAAATGTTAAGGTACTGCAGACCTAAGAGCCACATTGATCACTATAGACGGCCATCCGAATCAACCAGCAGTTTGATTTCTCAAGCAAGCTAGCTGCTAAAGTCTCACAGACACTTATCTGGACAAGAGAAGCCCTGTATGGTTTTAGTATATCTTTAAAGTTGCATGTAATATAAAAGCTACTTGGTTACTTGTTAACTGTTCAGTCTGTGTTTGTGTGAACAAAGCTGTGGATGAGCTGTAATGATGTTGGGAGGGCTTGTTACACAACCTGATGGTTGTTGAAATGTGCTGGTTTCTCAGCTATTTAAGGGAAAATAACTCAAAAGAAAGATGCTTTGTGATGTTCTTGTTGGGACTAATTATTTGAGTGGATAAAAACATTTTTTCCCCAATGTATTTTCACTAAACAAGCACCTTTTTTCATGGTTTGGACCTCATTGTTTGGTCTTTGATGCCACATTTTGAGTTATTTTAGTGTTTTTGTAGTGTATAGTAGGGTGGTCATTTCCATCACACAAAACAGGACGACATTTTTCAAGATTGAACGAAGACAAAAACATAAAACTTAGTATGACTGTTGTACTCACCCACCTTCCCCACCCTGGCCCTTTCAGAGTAACACTGGTCGACTTTCTCTGCAGTACCTCACACTGCACCCTAGACACACCCTCCCCCTGGATCGGAGCTCTTGTGCTGTAAAGAACCCCCCCCCCCCCTGCCCTTTTTTTCACAATGTGCACTCTGGACCGTGGGTGTCCGTCTCAAGGGTACTTTTGTTGAATGAAGAAATTTGACCAAATACAGCATATCAGCACCTCGAACCAGCTGTCGTGTATTGATGGTTTTAGTTTTTTTTTCTCTTGAATGTGGCATCTTAAATTGATTAAGTCATCTGTGAGCTCATCTGAACCTGAAATGCAACAAGAAAATGGCCCCCAGTGCAGCGGCTAATCTACAAGGATGACTGAAAAGAAATCCATGGCGTTACAGTGGTCCAGTCAACATCCAGAACTCAACCCGATGAGTGCATGAGATCTGTGAATCAGTGAATGTCTTCTAACCTTATTAAACTAAGTAGAAATTTGTAAATGATGGCTAAAAATGACTAGATGATGATTTGAGAAAAGATGGTTGCTTTGCAGTGGTGTCCAGACTCTGTCCTTGAGGGCCAGTAACCTGCGGGTTTTAGTGTTTTCCTTGCTCCATCACACCTAATCAATGGTTGAATCACCTGTTCTGCATGTCATCAAGATCTGCAGAAGGCCTTAAATCACCCTCTGACTAAAATCAGGTGTGCTGAAGCAGAGAAATGTCTAAAACATCCTGGATACCGGCCCACTAGGGTCAGGATTGAACACCACTGCATGGTTTGATTTTATGAGGTTGTCTTTTTACAACCATTTGAGTTGTAGGAGTAATTGGAACATAGTAGTTCTATGTGTGACTGACTGTAATGTAAAGCGCTTTGTTGTCCATGACTTGGAAAAGAGCTGTACAAATGTGAGACATTCAATACAAACCTATAATGTTTCTACAAACATGCAATGCCTTTTTTGTGAGAAATTGAGTTACTTTGAGTTATTTGCTATGTTTTATTTTCTGAGCCATCTAAAGTGGGTCTAAAACAGGTCATGGTGAATTTTTGTGTCTAAACAGTCAAAATGTTGTATTTTGAGTAATAGTTTAAGTTAAATTGGTCAGGGTTACTTAATCCCATACACGTGATAACAAGTACCAGTGTTGTGTGTGTGTGTGTGATTTTTTTTTTTTTTTAAGGACTGGAATTCTTTTCTTGCTTTTAAAGATTTTTTTTTTTTTGTCATTTGAGGAACTTTCTCAATTCACTTTAGTCTTCTGGTTTGTAATGATTTCTCTTGTTTTCAATAAATGTCGGGTTCTGTTCACCGATGCTCATGTTACTTTGATCTTCTTTGATAATGTCTTGTATAAATGCCTAGGATTTAAAGAGATGTTTGCAGTATTACCTATTTGATGAGATTTTGTTCATTTGGATTTGACATGTGTATGTGTACTTGCACAGATGCAGATGGTGAAGGCAATTGGAACAATTCTCAAGGTGTGTTTGTGTTGATATTAGGACAAAAGATCTACTAGTCATTTTAGAAGTTATTTGAAAGCTAAAACCACTTGAAAAATCTCCATTATGTCACAGATAGAAACATAAAGGCTGTAGACTTTTTGAACACTTGGAATAATTTGGGTTCTGTGTTGCATGTACTGCTAATTCACAACCTTCCTTGGCATGTAGTAAGCCATGTGAGTAGCTCTTACCTGTGTGATGCATGCAGTCAACAGGCTATTTGAAGTTTTTCATGTTACCATTTTTTAGATCCCAATGGCAATCCAAATAAACGCCAGAGGCAGCCTGCTCTCCTGGGAGATCACCCACCTGATTATGGTAAATGCCACATCCTAAACTTAATATGGAGTGTAGTGATTTCTTTTTAATCCAAATGATTTTTAATTTCCTTTCTATAATTCAGGCGGCCCTCAAGGTGGTTATCACAACTACAGCGATGACGCCTATGGTCCCCCTCCACATCGCATGGGGCCTGGTATGGTTGGTCGTGGTCGAGGTGGCCAGAGGTACGGTGCTGGTTATGGACCACCCCCTCCTGATTATGGTCCCCATGCCGACTCCCCGGTTCTGATGGTGTATGGCCTGGAGCCGTCTAAGATCAATGCTGATAAAGTCTTCAACATCTTTTGCCTTTATGGCAACTTGGAGAGGGTGAGTAAAGTAATGCTAAGAAAATGTGCTTTAAGACACTTAATAGGGCCAATAATATAAAAAAAACATGTGACACATTTTTCTTTTGTGATGTCTGTTGTATTTGAGGACAGGATGCTTGTTCAAACAGAGGTTATGAGATTGAGTTGTGCTTCTGACAATAAAAACCATCTTACTACAAACTTAATGAGTTGGACAAGAAGTGGCCAGCGGTTTAAAACAACATATTACAGACTGATTTTCAAGTCTGTTTCCTGTTATACACATTAGTTCCTAGGTTTTTAAATGTTCTATAAAGCCTGACTGTCACAACCACGTGTGTTGGTTTGAGCGGAGTCTAGTTTTCAGAACGCTTTAAAGGGGAGAAAACAGGGATTTTTTCTGAATTACATTTATTTTGTTGACTGTGATTAAGGATGACTTATGTTTGTACCATTTGGCCCAGGCCCTTTGAACTACCAGGAAGATTAAACATTGCATAGCTGATACAAATGCATAAGTAACTTACTGTTCAGTCAGCTTATAATTCTCCTGAAACACATTCAGACACGAGTGGTTTCCTCAAACTGGTGAATTGATTACAATTTGACACATGAAAAAAAAGGAAAACACATAGGGTTAATAATTAATATTGAACACTTATTGGGTAACATATTACAGACATTCAACATAGACAAACCTCATTGGCTACCTGAAGGAATTAGGCTTATATCAACTTTATCTCCTTTTATCTTGCTGAAAGTACACACTTAACTGGTGCTAAACTTGCAGCATTGCTTGTATCTGACTTCTTTGAATTGCTTTTTTATACCCTTGGGGTGGCATGTAGAACTACACACAACAATACAAACAATAAGAGCCATTTAAAGGTGAGGCAGGGTTTCCCCAGGAATTCATCGGACCCCCGCCAGGCTAAACCTCAGAGAAGTTGTACCCGAGACGAAAGCTAACAGCTGCTAGCACGGCTGCTAACGCTTTAAACTAAAACAAAGTGAGCTGGTTCAGCTATCTACTCGTCTCTTTCTCTATAGTTGCAGTCCGTATGACAGAAAAAGCAAACGCAGATTTTATTTTATCTGTTGGGTCGGGATCCGAACTGATCTGAACCGGATGATGTGTAGGATCTGTGTACACTGCGTCGCTGGTGGCGGTAGCTTCAGCGTGCATCGGACACGCTGACACGCGAGATTATATATATATATATATATATATATAGAGAGAGAGAGAGAGGTAGGGTGCTGGTTATGGACCACCCCCTCCTGATTATGGCCCCCATGCCGACTCCCCGGTTCTGATAGTGTGTGTGTGTGTGTGTATATATATATATATATATATATATATATATAATTTTTTTTTTCCGAATACACGGTGGGCGACCCGTGGGCTTCTCTACCACCGGGCTTAGCAAATTTTCTGGGGGAAACCCTGGTGAAGTATAAAATCAGATCTAGCAAATAGACAACATCAGCCCTGGGTTCACTGCTAGTATTCATGTTTGTTGTTTTTCTTTTTCCTTTCATCTCTCATCAGGTGAAGTTCATGAAGAGTAAACCTGGAGCAGCGATGGTGGAAATGGGTGACTGTTACTCAGTGGACAGAGCCATCACTCACCTCAACAACACCTTCCTGTTTGGACAGAAACTTAATGTTTGGTAAGAGCTACTCTCAACAGTTTACAGAATCCTGGACCACTGACGATTTAAAGTAAAGCCCAGGTGGAAATGAGGCTTCTCTTTTAATTTTTTTTAACAGCGTGTCAAAGCAGCAGGCCATAGTACCAGGACAGTGCTATCAGTTGGAGGATAACACCAGCAGCTTCAAAGACTTCCATGGATCCCGTAACAACCGCTTTACCTCCCCAGAGCAAGCAGCTAAAAACAGAATCCAACATCCCAGCAATGTTCTGCATTTCTTTAACGCCCAGCCAGAAATGAGTGCAGAGACCTTTTACAAGGTGAGTCACCAGACAGTAAAAATCAGCAGCATAAAATATTTCTAGAACCAGTCTTAAATTAGCACTAAAACGGTCTCCTTCCTTTCAGATGTGTGATGAACTGGAAATAAAGAATCCTACAAGTGTTAAACTTTTTACTGGAAAGAGTGAGTAATGTTTTGGCCATGAACTGGTTAAATTTTCATATGGATTTAACTGCTGGTAGTGGTGTGTGGTAAAGGGCTGCCACAAGTAGTCATCATAGTTGGTGTCAAATTTGATAAGTTATACAAAGTTTCGTTATATAAAGTTATTATTAGGCAGAGAGTTTGCAGATCTTCTGATGGCCAACCATTTTGCTGGTTGTAGATGAGTCCAGTGGAGGTATCATAACAAAAAGAGGAGTAAAATAATTCCAAACAAATGGGAGTGGACGTGAACGCAGAGGTCGCACTAGACTTTTTTGTTGTCTGTCATTTTGACTGACAGTAAAAAAAATCAGGTCATTGATAGTCTTTTTTTATCTGTCACTTATTAATAAAAAAATATATAATAATGACATTTTCAACAATAAGTCCAAACCTCGTGGTTTTATTTACCAACAGGGAAGACTGTCGGCTGTAGCCACGTTACCAAAAAAAGAAAACGTTATCCACGTAGTTTTCTCGCTCTGGACTCTCTCCCGCTCCTCCAGCTGTCTGTCCCTCACGCTGCCTCGTTACCACAGCAAACTCTAAATCAGCTGTTTTCAAACAAATCAGGAACATCAACACGAACGCCAGAAAACATCAAACATCACTGTATAGACAGGCTGATCAGGGCAGCATCTGCAGTGATGGACGCAGAACCGGTCTGTCGTGATGAAGGAGCAGCTGAGCCAGAAAGCAAAGCTCTAGATTTACTGTTCGATCTACCTCTCAGCCCTCACCTGGTCATGAGCTATGGTTAATGACCAAAAGAAGATCACAGATACAAGCGACCAAAATGACTTTCCCCCTGAGATAGGGTGAGGAGCTCAGAGATTCATGAGTGACTCGGTTAGAACTTCTCCATATCGAGAGGAGCCAGTTGAAGTGGTTCGGTCATTACCTGCCGGCTGGTGGATGTGGCTGGGGAGTGGGCGGTCTGGGATTTCCTACTTGGGATGCTGCCTCCACGACCTTGACCCAGATCAGCAGAAGAAGGCGAGGTGGTATAGATCCTGTCATTACACACAGCTGCAGCGACTCGTTGTATCATTTTCACTCTACGTAGTCGGATGGCGTGAGCCAAAACACACACAGGTGTGTGAATTGTAATCGGTCAAAATAACGGATGGCCTTAAGATTAGTTTGTCAAAGTTAAAAAAAAATGGTAAATGACGGAAAATATTCCGTTAAAGTGACCCCTGCGTGCAGGGCCGGCCCTGGACTGAATGGTGCCCTAGTCGAAAAATTATTTTGGCGCCCCCTACAGCCCAGAACAGAAACAACGTAACTTTTGCAAATTCTAAGTAGTAAGCAATGTACTAAAGTTGGATAAACTTGAACTGATGACATTCATTCATATAATAAGTGGGGGGCACAACAGCATGATAGCCCTTTAGTCTTAGCTAACTTGCTAAATGATGGGTCCAGGAAAAAATGTTCACAATTTCATGTATATTAATTAAATACCTCTACTTTGGGCCCATTTTTCCTCCTTTTTCTTTATTCGTTTCCTGAAGGCTGCCCCAGAGGGCTTGCTTTGCCTTTTCATTCTGCCAGCGACTTTTAACAAGGTGCTATCACTGACAACGTCACAGACTCATCATACATTATCTACAGTGTTGGGCAAGTTACTTCAAAACTGTAATGCATTATTTATTACTTGTTACTGTCATTTTAAAGTAATCCCTTACATTACAATATTACTGTTTTTTAAATGTAAGGCATTACACTACTTTTGCATTACTTTTAGTTACTCTCACCAAAAATACTGTAAATATGGATTTGACCATAAATGTAGCTCATTCTACATCCAGTGGAAGGTGATGTGATGGATACATGGAGATATACAACTATCTGGGTATTAACCCATCCATCCATCTATCTATCCATTCATCATTTATCATCCATCTATCCATCCATCATTTATTATCCATCCATCCATCATTTATCATTCATCCATCATTAGCCATCCATCATCCATCCATCTATCATCCATATCTCTCCATATATCCCTACCTATCCATATATTATTCCATCATATCTATATACCGTATATTTAATCTATAAACACATATCTCTCTGCACAAGCTCCTTATTCATTAGTTTGACTGACTCCTACCTCCACCTCCTGCAGCAGAGGCTGCATGACGCGCTCTTTCCTCTGCTCAGTCGGCGAGAGAGTGAACTCTCCAACTTCTGACGTGAATAACAGAGTGACTCTTTATTTTGAAACTACCTCTCAGTTCGCTCGCTTCAGTTTACGGAGCGCTGCATGCGCTCATATGTCTTAACAGGCCTTGGATGCCATGAGCGCGCACGACTCGGGCCGCGTTTTCCCTCTGGACCGAGTTCTGAACTTTACCACGCATGAGTTTCGGACCGGACAGAACCGGACTTGTTTCACTGGCTGCAGATTTACTCCTCTCTGCTCTGACTGACCACATTTTTCGCTGAGTGACGTTTCTCCTCTGAAGAACCCACCGCCTCAATCCGGGTTAAACGTGCACTGTAACGCGCACTGACGTTAAAATATTACAGCTTTTTTTCTGTAATGCCTTACATTACTGCGTTACCGAAAAAAGCAATGCATTACAGTAATTAATAACCTTTGGAAGTCGTTACTCCCAACACTGATTATCAATAAACAACCGGACGGAGGGATGCGCGCAGCGCGCCTCTCCCCCACCTGATCACAGCAGCAGCAGCAGGTAGCCATGGGGCGCCACCGTTGACTGTTCATGCAGCAAAAGTTGTGCTTTTTTAATTATTTAGTTTATTTATTTATTATGGTACTTACTTTGCTCTTTACATGAGATGAATGGTGTGTTCAGCAGTTTGTCAAAATAAATAAATAAATTTTTTTTTTAAAGGGACAATTTGGCGCCCCCTCCAGCAGAGGGCGCCCTAGGCAATAGCCTAATCAGCCTATGCCTAGAACCGGCCCTGCCTGCGTGAAAGACAAGCTACCGTGAAAAAAGTCGCCATCTTGGAAAAGTGAATAGTCCTCCTCTCAAACATTTCTAAAACTGCTAAAAAATGTCAGCCAAGTCTGACATCAGATTAAAAAAATAAAGCACTGAGCCCCAGGGTGAGATTTGTCCAGGGGGATGGTGAGGTTTACCCTGCCAATGCTTTCAGTTCACAGTTCAACAGCAATAATTTGATTTCTCTCTGATAATCAGCTCACCGCGGTCAGAGCTACTGAGAGCAGGTGAGGGGGCGTGACAAGGTGCAGTGCAGCTCTGTGCGCTCCGCGGAACACCGAACCTGGCGCTGATGTTTAATGCGCACCTCCTCGTGGGGTAGTGGGAGGGTTTGGAGTCCAATTCTCTGTGTGTGTGTGCTTGCGGAGCAGCTTGTGTGTCAACAAGCCTCCACAGCCTGTAAACCCTACTTTGAGAGCTCCTTCAGAGCGCACCACAACAGGAAGTGTAGTTAATCAGCGCCTGATCGCGGGCTGAGCAACGGGGATCGCGACAGCATCGGCCCACAAAGACACATTTGGGCAGAGGGATCAGGTCTGACACCTGGTGTGCACTGGTGGACCAGTTCCTTTAGTTCTTATGTTGTAGAGCACAGGACGTCTGGAACGATTCAGTAATGAGTGATCTTGGAGCGACCACGCTCTGCCAGACACAAACCTCTACAGATCCACACTACCTGTAGCATTACCGCCACCTAGTGGTTAGCTTATGGATTTTTTTTTAGTATTTACCTTAAATTGGTTTTCTTTTATGATTCCTGTTAAGTCATAGAGTCAAAAAATGTGAAGTAGCTGAATTTGTGAAACAGGATTAGAAACTACTATTAAAAAAGTAAATATTGGGGATCAAAAAGTGGCCATTATAAACAAGAGTTTTTACTTTTAACCTGTAAAAACCAGTATTAAATAATAACCAGATAAATAAAATGAATGAAAAGGTGATCCATGTAACAGATCGTCAAACTTAGCTCCTCTTTTAAACTTGTGGTGTTGTCTGCTTACCATGCTTTTACACAAAAACATAAATATTTTTGTCATTTGTCTGAACAGGCGAGCGAAGTTCATCAGGCCTGTTGGAGTGGGAATCCATCAATGATGCCATGGAAGCCCTAGCTATGATGAACCATTATCAAATTAAAAACCCCAGTGAGTTGTTCTGTTGTACTTTTACTGACCAACATGGTTTAAAAGTTGACCTTTTGTTTCTATTTATAGCTAGTTTTAAACATTAACTTGTATATTTAGTAAATAATTGTCATCTTGTCTTGTAGGTGGGCCTTATCCTTACACACTGAAGCTGTGTTTCTCAACTACACACCATACCAACTAACACTCCTCTGTTTGTAAAGTTACATGGAGAACCTGCAGCTCTGTTGGCTCATTTAAGTTGTATTGACTAAAACTAGATGCTGTGCGTTAGAAAATGTTTACCCTTTACCTTTTTATTTTTAACTAGGTTTGTAATCAGTTGTTTTTTTTGTATGTTCACATCACGACCTCACCCTCCAGTGTCTGGTCTGTAAATAAAGATGAAACCTGCTAATTAAAGCTCAGAGTCCATACTTACACCACCAGATGTTAGGATTCATGATTTATTAACCAGACATAGTTGTGATCCAGATGAGCAGCCAGCAGTGATTCAGTGCTACTTTTGTATTCGTATGGATGCTTTTTAAATAACAGAACAGAAGATGTGAAAGTGGTGTTCAGACAAAACCCATATCCTGTTGATTCATCCTCATGCTTCCATCAGGTTACTGTTACATTTCCTAGACTTGGTTGGGTTATGGCCACAAATAAGATGCATTGTTTTGTCTCACATGTGTTAAATGTATTCACAAGTTCTAATTAAAGCTTAAAAATCTTCAACCCTTAAGTTTTGTTCTTGTATTCTTACTAACTCAGGAACGAGCTGCACGTCTGGACATGAGAACCTGGAGCTTGTACATACTTGTTTTTTTCATGCATTTTTGTCTTTATCATCCAAATAAGTTTTAATTTATATTTAATTTGATTTTATAATAAGGTGAGTCCATATGAATGAACTTGAACATGTGAATATGTGTGAATATAGCCAGGTGGACACTTTCGATCTAGTCACATCGGTGTCAAAGAACAATACAAACAAAAATATTTAGTTAGCCAAAGAAATATTTAGCTAAATATTTAGATTACAGCCAGACATTAATTTCTGTTCTCCCAAACAACAAAAAACTAAACAAAAACTGTACAGTCAAATTTGCAGGCAGTGATTTTTATTTCCAAATTGTGCCAAAACATAACATTATCTTTAGGAACGGATTGTTTTGAAAAGGAAGTTGAACTCGGCTGATGCATGTAGAGGAAAAAATGGGACAAAGGTCTAATGAGCAGGAAGGCATGGGGCCATTATTACAAAAACACTTCCACATGAACATTAGCAATATGCAAAGAAACTCCAGTGTCCAGATGTGAAGTGCTGCTTATTTGTTTTTCATTATAAATGTGCCAATTTAAATGAAAACACCGTGTCAAGAGAAGAGACTCTGTCGGAACATATTCTATGATTTAGAATAGAAAAGGTCTGTCTCACGCTGCGTCCTACTTATATTTTGAGAAGTGCAACAGTTATTTGTCTCAAACATGTCAGCATAAGACTTTAACAATATATATTTGTGAGGAGTACTTTTATCCCAAGTGCAGCTGAAGCTTAGGTTTTACGTCATATAAAAAATATATATTTTGATAGAAATAAATTCTGTCTAAAAATGAATGTGCCAAATTACATGCCAATCAAATAATAGAAAAGACTTTAAAACAAATGTCCATTTCTTTGTTTGGCTGATAAATCACCACTGCCCTCTACAGGACAATGCTGATACTGCAGCTTTAGATGTGTTTTAAACAGGCTCCTTGAATCATTTTCCTTTATTTTGCATAATTGTTACTTAATATTTATTTTTGGTAACTTTTGGATGGAAAACTATGCAATTGGATATAATAAATGTGTGTAAATGACCTAAAACCCCTATTGTTAAGAGTTTGAAGTCAAACAAATAAGACTTTAGGTGATTTTTTTTTTAATGAAGGGGGGGAAAGCACAAAAAATGGGAATGCATAGCATTCATCTTAAACAGTACATAATCACTCCACTAGGGGTCAGCAGTTTAACACTTCAACTTGTGTGTGAATTGAAATAAGCAATGGACTGCATGTTGTCATACATCAAAAAATTTAAAATGCACAGTAATTTGGTTGAAAAAAATCTCACATTACAGGGATTATCTGGACAGTCTGAAGTTTGCTTTTGTGTAAATGTTATAATTATTATATCCACTGTCAGTAGCATCCTCAGGAGCCTCAGTTTATAGAAATAGTCATTACTAGTCCAAAAGCAGCAATGACCAAAGCTTTTTTTCTATTTTATTTCTTAAGTTCTCTTAAAGTTTTTTTCAGACCCACATGACATGAACAGGAAACTGGGACGGCAGTAGAGCGGGTCATCCAGTAATGGGAAGGTGGCCAGTGTGATTCCAGCTCTTGCCAAGTCACTTTGACGTGTCCTTGGGAAAAACACTTCACCCACCTTGTCTGTGTGTGAATGTTAGTGGTAGTCAGAGGGGCTGATGACTAAAAATGGCAGATTTACCTCTTTCAGCTAGGCCTGGGATTGGGCCTGTGAGCACGTGCCTGGTGGCACCCATGGGGCCTGGCTGGGCAGAGCCTGACCAATGACATGGACTCATCCACCTGTGGACCCACCACCTGCAGGAGGAGCATGAATGGTCCATAGCAATATGAATCAGGTAATAGACCGAGGTGGGAGCTTTGGTGGTCTGATCTGAGGATGCTAAAACTGGCTATTGGGACATGATGAAACATCAGCTCTCTGGCAAAAAAGGAGGTGGAGCTTGTGGAGGAGGTTGAACTGCACTGGATATTGTCAGACTCACTTTAACACACAGCAATGGGTCTGGAACCTAAGTCCTTGAGAGCAGTTGTTCTCTCCTCTTTGCTGGAGTTGCTCTGGGTGAGAGGTGGTGGGCTGGGGAGGGCCTGTATGAATGGATTCACCCTGTGGGATGAAAGGGTAGCTTTCCTGCGCCTTCGGGTGGAGAAATGGGCCCTGACTGTTGTTCAGGATTATGCACCAAATAGCAGCTCAGAGTAACCACTCTTTTGGAGTCCCTGGGACACGTGCAGCTAGATGGTGCTCCAACTGGGGGCATTATCTTGCTGGCGGACTTCAATGCTCATGTGGGCAATGTCAGTGTGACCTGGAGGAACGGCCCTCCCAGTCTGAACCTGATCAGGACATTCCTAATAAGAATGCTCTGGTTATCACATGAATACATTTTTATGTTTCCAGAATGTTTTATTTAGCAGCCATGACAAGGTAAAAAAGACATTTTACTTCCAGTAAAGTTACTTTACGTCCAGATGTTTAGGAGATCAGATCAGAGCGGCCAGGCTGAGGTGGTTTGGACATGTAGAGGAGGTATAGTGAATAAATCAGTAGAAGAATGCTTAAGTGGACTTCCGGCTAATGGCGGTGAGGAGTGAGTAGCGTTTTGTGGAGTTCCTGCAGAGCTAATTTTTTTTCTACTCATTGTCGGGCACTTTCTCTCCATTTCGACTCCACAATATAATTAAGTGATTTTTAAATAATACAACCCTTGTTCAGCCTCTACAATGCCACCGAAATCGACCAAACAAGGGAATACAATCCAGCCTCACCTGCGGCCTGCGTCTCGCGGAGAGCCCTCGACCTGTGCTGGGCCCTCCTCTCCTGTATCGGGGACCGCGACCCAGGTCACCACAATCAGCGATGTCGGCACTCTAAAAACCGAGCTGCTTTCGGCTCTCCGTGAGGAATTTGTCACAACTCTTAAAGCGGAGCTACAGACGATCATCGGTGAAAGTCTTGACTCCATTAAGTCCGAGCTGCTCTCCTTCAAAAAAGAGTTATCTTCCAGCCTGTCCACGATGCAGGAGAATTTCACCGGGCTAAAGGCAACTGTTGCTGAGATGGAGCAGTCCCTTTCTACCTGCACTGATGATGTCGTTGACCTCCAGGGAAAAGTGGACCATCTGACTAAAGCTGTGGCAAAGTTGGAGGAGAAATGCGACGATTTGGAGTCTCGTTCTCGGCGTCAAAATATCCGCATCGTTGGTGTCCCAGAGGATGACCCGTCATCGGCGTCCGCGGCTACTGTCTCACAGTTGTTGAAGAAGGCCTTCGACCTCACGGAGGAGCCGCTACTGGATCGCGCTCATCGGGCCCTGGCTCCCAAACCTAAGGCAGGTGAGCGGCCCCGTGCCATCATAGCAAAGCTGCATTACAACACTGACTGTGTTAAAATACTTTCACGGGCAAGGGAGCTTCAGCGGATTAAGGTGAACAATATGACCATCTCTGTATTCCCTGATTACACCGCCAAGACAGCGCGAGCGCGCGCGGCTTTCGCTGACTGCCGCCGTCAGCTGCGAGGCATAGAAGGGGTCCGGTTCGGCCTGCTCCATCCGGCCCGGCTGAGGATCACCTACGATGGAGTTACTCGGGACTTCACCTCTCCGGAGGAGGCCACGGTGTTCATTTCATCAATAACTAAATAAAAGAATAGAAGTGGAGGATGAAAGGGAGGGAAAAAAAGTGTATTTCTGAAAAATGTCTCCCATTTGTAGCTCACGGTTTGAGTTCATTATTCAGTTTTTATATTTGTATTAAAGTTAATCTAATAGTTGCAGCCTAAAAATAGTGAGGGATATGGGCTGCTTTTGTTATGTTAATTTTATTTGTTTGGTTTTCAGTAATTCAAAACGATTTATCTGAGGATTTTTCCTTTTCTTCATGTTGATAAAGGTGCCTACAATATATATTTTATTGTCATACTGCTTATTCAGTTCTGCAGGACTCACCTAGTACTAACTAGAGGCGTTTTGTTTTCCCCATTGAGCTGTTTAGCTGTAAGAACCAGTCTGTCAGTGACTCCTATAGGAGTCTGCACCGTTCCTTCGTTTGGGGAAGGACATTGGTGCACGGGGTGGGAGGGATGGGTTGTTGTGTGTTTTGGTGGGGTTTTTTGTTTTGTTTTGCCTCTTTTTGTTTGTTTTCTTCTCTTTTTTCCCTTTACCTGGGGGATGGGGGTGTCTGTACTTCTGATATAAACAACTAGTCACATGCTCTCTAATTTCCAAGCTCCACCTAGATCTCCCTCAGTTCGGTTTCTAAGTTGGAATGTCAGAGGCCTTAACAATCCAGTGAAGCGCTCTAAAGTATTGTCACACCTAAAACGCCTAAACCCAGACATAGTATTTCTGCAAGAGACACACCTGCAAGATGAAAATCATGTCAAGCTCAGGTGTTCGTGGGTTGGTGAGATTTTTTGTTCACCCTTTAATTCCAAAGCAAGAGGAGTGGCCATTTTAATTAATAAGAGAGTTCAGTTCACAGCTTCTAAAACAATAAAGGATAAAAATGGCAGATTTCTTATCATAGCAGGCACTTTATTTCAAACTCCAGTTCTGTTAGTGAATGTTTACGCTCCCAACTTTGATAGCCCAGATTTTATAAATAAATTGTTTAGTACTATTCCTCTTCTTGATACTCATTTGCTCATTTTTGCTGGGGACTTGAATTGTGTGATGAACCCAAAATTAGATCGCTCCTCATCTCGAATCTGCACTCAGTCTTCTATGGCAAAATCAATTTCAGATTTTATGACCGAGAATGGATTGGTGGATCCTTGGAGGACTATGAACCCACAAACAAGGACTTACTCTTTTTTTTTCTCAAGTACACCAGACATATTCCCGTATAGATTATTTATTCGTAGATGGTTCTCTCATGCACAAAGTCGTGTCTTCTGAGTACCATCCGATTGTTATTTCAGATCATGCTCCGCTAAGCCTTGATATAAATTTCATAAATAGACCCTGCTTTCGCCCTTCTTGGAGATTTAATAATTTCCTATTATCTGATGGCATATTCTATAATTTTATTTCATCAGCAATTGACGACTTTCTTAGCTTTAATAAAAGTGATTCAGTTTCTTCCTCACTATTATGGGAAACACTCAAAGCATACCTTCGTGGCCAAATTATTTCTTATTCGGCCAACTCTAACAAAAATCGTAGGGCCAAAGTAATGGAAATCTCATCAAAAATTCAGGAAATTGACAAACAAAATGCCATTAATCCATCACAGACTTTGCTGAAGAAACGGCAGGATTTACAAACAGAACTTGATCTCCTGACAACAATTGATGCGGAACGTCTTTTGATTCGAACCCGGGCTGTTTATTATGAGCACGGTGAAAAGCAGAGCAGATTTTTGGCACACCAACTGAAACGAAGAGCCAGCTCTCGCATAATATCGCAAATCAAAGATCAGACGGGTAATCTTGTTTCCGATCCTGTCTCTATTAATGACATTTTTAAGAGTTTTTATTTCAACCTCTACAAATCTGAGGTACAGTCGGTTCCAGATGAGATGCTGGCCTTTCTCCAGAACCCTAACCTTCCCACAATAGATAAATCAGTTTCTGATCAACTTGACGCTCCTATTAAACTGGAAGAAATTTTATTTTCAATCAAAAATATTCAGAGTGGTAAGACCCCAGGTTCAGATGGATTCCCTGCTGAGTTTTTTAAGAAGTTTAAAGATAAGTTAGCCCCTCTCCTTCTTGATGTTTATAATGAATCGTTGGTTCGTCGCTTGTTGCCTCCTACTCTGACTCAGGCTTCAATTTCAGTTCTACTGAAGAAGGACAAAGATCCTACACTCTGTGAATCCTACAGGCCCCTCTCTCTTTTAAATGTAGATTTTAAAATTTTGGCAAAAGTACTTGCAGCTCGGCTTGAGAAGGTTCTCCCTCAAATAATTTCACAGGAACAGAATGGATTTATCAAAGGTCGTCAGTTGTTCTTTAACACCCGTACATTGCTAAACACTATTTTTTCTGCTCATTCCACCACATCGCCTGAAGTGATTATTTCTCTTGACGCAGAGAAGGCATTTGACCGTGTTGAATGGGACTTCCTTTTTTCTGTTCTGAATAGATTTGGTTTTGGAGAAAAATTTGTGTCCTGGATCAAACTCCTTTACTCGTCCCCTCAGGCATGTGTCATCACTAACTCTGTCCAGTCTGATTATTTTTTATTAGGTCGTGGCACTAGACAGGGGTGTCCCCTCTCTCCCCTTCTGTTTGCTCTGGTCATAGAACCTCTTTCTGTCGCATTGACATCCCTCCCCTCTTTTCAGGGAATTATTCGTTCAGGTGTTGAACTGAAGTTATCTTTGTATGCAGATGACCTCCTACTGTATGTTGCTGATCCCATACGTAGTCTTCCTCCAATTTTATTGGTATTGGAAAAATTTAGTTCTTTTTCTGGCTACAAAATCAATTTACTCAAAAGTGAGTGCTTCCCTGTTAATTCTTTGGCTTTAGCACTCAGACAATCTGACATTCCCTTCAAGCTCAGTCCTTCAGGGTTCAAGTACTTGGGAATTAATATTTCACGTACTCTGCCCTTGCTGTTTTCTAAAAATTTTGCTTCCCTGGTCTCACAAGTTGCATTAGATTTCCAGAGGTGGAACGCTCTTCCTCTGTCATTAATAGGCAGGATTAATGTTGTAAAAATGAACGTTCTACCCAGATTTCTATTTCTATTTCAATGCATTCCCCTATTTCTGCCCAAACGATTTTTTAAGTCTATAGACCAGATGGTTTCTTCATTTTTATGGAATGGCAAGGCCCCCAGAATTAAATTATCTCTATTGCAACAATTTACCTCTAATGGGGGACTTGCCCTACCCAATTTTGTAATGTATTACTGGTCTTCACATATACATAAATTGACATACTGGCTAAATTCCCCTAATCTGACCTGGTGTAAACTTGAAATAGAATCAATTTCTTCATCATTTTCGCCCTCTTCTCTTCTCTATTCATCATTGCCCATAAAATTATCTTCTGTAACTTTAAATCCCATAGCGCTCTCTACACTTAGAATTTGGTTTCAGTTTAGGTCTCATTTTAAATTTACGTCTCCCTCGACCAGAATGCCACTGTTAAGAAATCACCTATTTCCCCCTGCTGGCATGAACACTACTTATTTGATGTGGCATGAAAGAGGTATTAAAGACATGAGGGCCCTTTACCAGGATGGTGTTTTTCTTAGTTTTTCAGAGCTCTCCTCAAAATTTAATCTGCCCCCTTCTCACTTGTTCTTCTACTTTCAGATCAGACATTGTATCTCATCAATCTTTCCAAACTTTCCTGCTTTCCCTGCTGATCCACCGTGGGATGACCTTTTAACTCCCAAGACGAGTCAGAAATCACCTTTATCTAATATCTATGGCACCCTTATGATGACTGAATCTGACTCTTATGGTAAAATTAGAACAGCCTGGGAGCGTGAATTAAGTGTTCAACTGACTGAATCCTGGTGGGATAAGGTGATTCTTAGCATTCGTTCGAGTACCCCATGTGCTCGGTTACAGTTGATACAGTTTAAAGTAATAAACAGAGTCCATTTCTCAAAATCTCGCTTATCAAAAATGTTTCCTTCAGTTCTGGACCAGTGTGACAGGTGTCAAACTTCACCTTGTAACCTAAGCCATATGTTTTTCTTTTGTTCAGGGTTGCAAAAATTCTGGGGTGATTTTTTTTCAACTCTTTCTGCAGTTTTTGGAGTTCAGATCCAGATAGATCCTCTAATTGCAATTTTCGGAGTTCCACTGGCTCCTCTTAATTTATCTCCCCAGCAAAATGAGATTTTATCTTTCTGTTCCCTTCTTGCACGACGTTGTATTTTATTTCTTTGGAAGTCTCCCACCTCACCTTCTATACCAGTGGCTTAATGCTGTCAGGACATTTCTGAAGGTCGAAAAGATTTCACTGTCATTGAAGGGTAGTTCAGAAAAATGTACTCACAAGTGGACACCTTTTATGGACTATCTTAAATCTTTACCATCTCCATATGTAGAGTAATGTGACTAATCCACTCAGGGGCTGAGATGTAGGCATCTGATATTTATTCAGATGAGCTATAGAAATTCAAGACACCCCCCCCTCCTAAAACTTTATTTGTTTATTTATTTTTCTTCTGTTTTATGTATTACTGCCCCCCTTTCTTTGAGTTATTTTGAAGGTTTTAATTTGCTTGTTTGAGAAAAAAATCTTTGAAAACTAGTTGGAGAATATCAGTATTTCAGTGTTTTGTATATTGTCAATTTTGTATATTCTTCTGAGAAACAAATAAAAAAAAAAAAAAAAAGAAGAATGCTTAAGTTTAATGTTAGCAAATTTCCTGTTTATCAGAGTTTCAGAGACAAATATTATTATAGTGGATGTGGTTATATGCTGTTTCACCCTACAGAAATGCTATATGGAACAATATATAAATCTAATTTCTATAAAGACTGATTTGAGAGAAAAAAAGACTGATCTAATGGATGCTAGAGTTGATTTATTGATCAATTTTGTGTTAAATGTAAATGTAATTTGTGTTCCTAACCCAGAATATAATGACCTACCAACCTATAGAGCAAGTACCATTATTATTACAAGAAACACCAACAAAATAAAATAAGCTGTTTCAGTGTTAAACCATCCCCTGTGAGACAGACAAATAAAGACATTGCAAATAAACAAATAAAAACATTGCAATCAAGATTAATAAAAAATTCAACTGACAGACATAAAACAATGTTCTTAAAGTGTTTCATTTCTACACATAAAATCAGTTTTACAAAAACACCTCCTGTGTTTATCATAAATAAAGTATTTAAAACTATCTTTGAAATTGCTGGAAGGAAAAAAGCCACACATCTTTCTGCTAAATTAGATATCTGACACAAAACAATAAGAAGGTATTGTTGTTGGTGTTTTTATATTTATTTGTTTTCCTTTTTTTCTCTGACAAAGAAAACGAACGGCGTAACATTAAGACTCCACTTCCCGTGAGGCTTTGCGCTTGAGCGCGTAGGTGTTTCCGGTGTCTTTCAACATTTTACTTCCTTCCACACAAACCGAGGCGAACAAACCGAAAAAGAAGCCGTCGCTGAGTGTTTTGTTCCCTCTCGTCTCAGCCGGGGTTTTACTGAGTTCCTGTTGAATGAACCGCGGCATGTGAAACGAGCTGTTCGAGGTCTGAAGAATCACCAAGGAACGCGAACAGTAACGTGTAGGCCTCTGAAGAAAGTTTGGTCTCCGGGCCTGTAAACAACATGTCCTCCGCCTCGCAGTCTTCCTCCAGACGCCAGTGGTGCTACCTCTGCGATCTGCCTAAGATGCCGTGGGCCATGCTGTGGGAGTTCAGCGAAGCGGTGTGCCGGGGATGTGTCAACTACGACGGCGCGGACCGGATAGAGCTCCTCATTGAAACCGCTCGGCAGCTGAAGAGCACCCATGGAGTTTTGGACGGCAGGTCTCCGGGTCCCCAGCAGGGCAAACCCAGCTCGGTCGGGTCCGCTGAAGTGGGGCGGCAGCACGGGGAGCGTGTAGACAGGGGAAGGGGGGAGTACGGGGTGTCTTCTCGGCTCCCCAACGGTCTGCACAGAGCTGAAGACGTGGCCTTGTCCGAGGGGAGCCGACAGAGCCCGAACACCCGTCGGGTTGTCGCTGGTTCGGTACCCGGTCTGCATGGCACCATATCTCATGCCTTAATAGCTCAGGGGCTAGTTGCTGCACCTCATGGGCTCTTGGCCCCATTATCAGGCTCCAGAGCTGGGGCCACATCTATTGCAGTCTCAGCTGGCCCCATAATGAGTGATGCTGGCAGAAGGCAGGCTGTGTCTCTGGGTGTGGGAGCCAGCACCTCTGCTCTGGTGGGTTTAGATCCAGCAGTCTGGAGGAACAGTGAACTGATGGCTGAACTGAACGAAGTGGCCCGCAGCAGAGTTGAGGGTTGGCCGAATCACCCCAAGGCCGTCCGGGATGTGCTGGTGTCCCTCAGCAGCTCCATCCCCTTTAATGTGCGTTTCAGGAAAGATCATAATCTGCTGGGTCGAGTCCTGGCTTTTGATGCCACCACAACACCAGAGTTTGAGCTGAAGGTGTTTGTGGAGTATCCTGCTGGCTCTGGAATCATATTCTCTGGAATACCAGACCTCGTCAGGCAGATGTTTCGTGATTCAGCCAAAGATGCAGGCAAAGCAGTGAACTCTGGGCTGCGATATGTGGAGTACGAGAAGCGGCAAGGCACAGGGGACTGGCGTGGGCTGTCTGAGCTTCTGAATGACAGTGTACGGATGTTTAAAGAGCCCCCAATCCCAGAAGTCCTCCCACAGCCAGACCCCGTGCTGTCTTTGGCAGCTGCAGGACGCCCAGGACCAGCAAAGGGAACAACCAGGCGCCGCAAGGCATCTCCAGGTTCAGAAAATGGTGAGAGTGATGGGAGACCTGATCATCCATCTAGGGAACCCTGGTCCCGAGGTGCCTACACAGAACCTCTTCCAGGCATGGCTGTCCCTCAAGAAGGCCCACCACGTCTACACAGCCAGCCTTCACCCATCTCCGCTCTTATGGGAGTTGCAGACAGCCTGAGCTCCAGTCAGATGGCCCGAGACAGCCCAAGCATGTCTGCAGCTCACTCCTCAGCAGCCGGGCGCTCCAGCAGCAGCAGTCCCTCCACCGCCTCCACCTCAGCCTCCCAGGCAGCCATGGGGCAGGGTCTGAGTGCAGTGGGGCCAAATAGCAATACCAACACTGGAGAGAGCACCAGCAGCTCGCAGGGCACCCTGCTGTGCTGCACACTCTGTAGAGAGCGTCTGGAAGATACACACTTTGTCCAGTGTCCTTCTGTCCCACATCACAAGTTCTGTTTCCCCTGCACTCGAGGATTCATCCGAGGCCAGGGTCAAGGAGGGGAGGTGTACTGCCCGAGTGGGGAGCGCTGTCCCCTGGCTGGATCCACCGTGCCTTGGGCCTTCATGCAGGGAGAGATCTCAACCATCCTGGCTGTAGATCGAGATGTGACAGTAAAGAAGGAAGAGTGATCCTTGAAATCTCCATCCTGTCATGGTAAGCTGCAGAGAAAAGAACACATGAACCTCAACACCAGAAAAGCCTTTTTATGGTTTTCTGATTTTTAATTAATCAAAATACTTATTAAAATATAACAAGCTCTTATCATAATTGAAATAAGTTCCAGCCTGTTATGTAGCACAGTGTGATCTACCAGGGGTCTCAGTGGTTTTACAGGTTTGATCCAAGTTCAAGCTATTATAAGATGGGAAGGGAACTCCGTACTGTATCATCAATTTATATTCTTATTCTGAGGTATTTGGTTCAATGTGTTTATATTTGTTTTCAGTTGAATATTTAAAATGAATACATTTTTTCTGACTGCTATAACAGTGTTTCATCCTCGGTAATCTGGAGTCAAACTAAATGCCACCTCTCAGCTTTAGAGCTCATCCTAAAATCCTGACTGATCACCAAGTGAATTTGATAACGCTTCTCTCCCATGTGGATTTATCAGTCTAACATAGAAAATACTGAGAAGCAGAAGTAATGGACATCAAAAGGTATAAACATAAGCTAATAAAAAGGATGGGTCTTGTAAAAATTGAACTAAAAATCATAAAATATTGATTCATGAATTTTGTTTGGTTTTCTTAACATAGGTTACATTCTTTGTGCATATTTATTATAGCCTACAGACACAAGTTTTCCCCTCCTCTCTCTCTGCAGTCTGAACCCGACAGCCCGACCGGTTAACCTCATTATTTGTTCGGGTCGAGCTTGGGTTGTAATTTAGATCTACTTCTGAGGTTCTTGCAACTGGCAGCAGGAATTAGCCGACAGGTCGGCTGATATTTGTTTGATAGGATGAACAGTATGACATTTCCTGAATAATGCCCCTTTGTAATAAATTACATGTTTCCAGTAAATGTTACCCTTAGATCTGGACTTTCTAAGGCATCTCTTAACACCGTCTCAGTCACACTCATTGCTGCAACAATGCTGTGCCACTTATAGGCTTTCTGTTTATTAATAATAAACATTTGTCTGTTCCTCCACCTCAACCACAAGTACATCGATTTCAGTCTCTGTGAAATAGCATTTTCTAGATCTCCCAGTTGTCATGATTAATGTGAAATGTCAGGAATCAGCAGCGTATTTGTATGTAGAATATTCATGAGGTTGTTTGAATTGACCATTTATGACTGAATGTGGGTGTGTAGGGGGGGGGGGGGGGGGT
>SSNR01000249.1:545670-584598 GCA_006937965.1 Callopanchax toddi | reverse complement strand
GGGGGGGGGGGGGGGGGGGGGGGGGGGGGGGGGGGTTGATCCAAAGACAGCTGAGCACATTACTAAAGAAGAGTGATTTATAAAACTGTTGTATACGCAGTGTTAATAAGTCTGAAGTTATTTTGCGTCAGTAAACTTTTTTGCTGAGCACTTTTAGTAAGGACTTTTCGCTACCACTTGGTTCCATCCTTAAAAACATGGCAGATGTGGTTTTTTAGCATTTCTGAGTGTGGATCTGGGTTCGTTTGGCCCAATAGTAAATAAACCATCATTAACCTGAGGGCCAAATTGGGTGCTGATTAAATTTGACCCTTAGATTAGGTCAGTTTTTCTCAGATTGGGTCAGCATTTCTCAGTTGAGGCAGCTAGCTAAAATAAAGACGGACATCATTTTGAACCAGGTCTTTGTCACCACTCAGCTGGACTACAGTAATGCTCTGTATTCAGGGGTCAGAGCTTCTTCCATCACCCGTCTCCAGAGGGTGCAAAATGCTGCAGCACGTCTTTAACAGGCACTTGTAAATATGAGCATCTAAGAGAAAAAGCTCAATGTCTGAAGAACTTCAGATTAAGTTAAGAATCTGACTCCCTGGAGAAACAAAGGGATGCGTGTCAGGACTCTTTATTTTTTAATTTTACACACGCTCCGTAGGGCTGCACGATTTAGGATCAAATGAGAATCACAATTTTTTTTGCTTAGAATTGAGATCACGATTCTTTCCCAATATAAACATTTATTGCACTTTTTACCTACACTGACACTGAACATAAAGACAAGTCTCTGGTCTTCTCTTACATACACAATCTTTGAATAATTTTAACAATAATAAGATTTTTGAGCTTTTTCATTTGAGGGAGAAAGAGGAGCGCTTGTTTTCATGCAGGTTATGTCCCAGATCAAATGTGGTACAATTGTCATCTTCTTTTTTAAGAATTGTCATTTGAGAATGAGATTGCATACAAGTCTGAATTGAGATCACGATTTTTAAGGATTAGTTGTGCAGCCCTATGCTCCAGTTTTCTTACAGCCTATTTTTCTAGCACATCTTTGACTTGAGGTTTTATAGTTCTAGCTTCCTAAAGTGAAACTTGTTTTATTCTGAATAAACTTTGCTGCAACAGTGGATGAAATGTAAGAAAATGACTGTATTATCCAGAGACTGAGTGATTAGTTGCTCCCATGAATATGATTTACTGGATCGTGGTTTTCTTAGACGTTTTAGTTCTGTAAAATTTGTTTTGATGTTTCAGAAGAAATAATAAACTCTTAGCTTTGTGTTAGCAGCCCGTTTGTGTCCGACTGCCTCCCTGCTCCTGCAGGTTGTTCTGTAACCTCAGAGCAGAGGAAAGTCTTGTGGCTGCAGCTTCATTTTTATTGTGTCTTTGAGTTTATCACCAAGCCAAATGGGGACAACAGTCCTGCTTTTTGTAAACATAATGCTCCCGATGTGTTCTCAGATCAAACAGAATATCAGGTCAGATGAGACAAAGCAACCTGTTGTTTCACAGTAAAAACGTGTCCCGTTTGTTTTCTCTCTACAGGGGATCAAACACTTAAAAGCACTTCCCTTTTTATCTCAAGCAGAGGTCCACTTCGGCTGCATTTCATCATGTGTGCCTCCAAGAGCAGAGAAACTCAGAACCCCAGAAGGACAACTACTCAAAGACCAGTTGGTATGGACTACAGAAGACTCACCTGTAAGGAGGGGGCTCAGCTCAGCCTCTCCTTACCCTCTGAGGCATCGTTTCTAAAAGCCCAGGATTGAAAGCACACGTTTGTTTGACAATCTGACCTTTTTTTCTTAGAGCGGAGGAGGGTGGGGGTGTTTTAAACATTGAACCCTGTATCATGCAGATGCAAGACGATGACATAGATAGCTTGGCAGAAATAATGCAAGTATTTGGGGAGAGAAAAAAAACGAATGATCAAGAACACAGAAAAAAACCATTTGGTCCTTAATGCCAAGGAGTGCAAAAATATAATCCAACAATATGTCTCGTAGGTATTCTTTTGTTGTATGTCAAAAATGTGAACTTACTTTCAATATGGCTTTGTAATTTCTATTTTTGATACAATACAAATTTTACGTATTTGTTTTCTAGTGATAAGAAGACCAAAGATGGCTTCATGCTCAGTGTAATTTCTTGTAGCTGTGTATGCTGTACTCGCTGATAACCTTGGCATCAGTCACTAATTAGCCCATCTATAACGGATGTAAGCTTGTTTTTGTTTTATTTACTTTTTAATTATATGTATGGTAAGATAATTAGCATCACAATTTCCAATGATAACCCACAAGCTTATGTGATCTGCACAGGTCAGTTCTATAATAAAGGACTAAATAGTTACAGCGGCCTTTTCAGTTACTCATTTGAATCTTTCAGACTGTGTTTTATAACATTTTAATTGATGATTGTGACAGAAGCATGGAGAACACACACCAGGACACAGTGTATTATTCTACTATAAATCTGCCACCTTCACAAATCAGATAAACATTTAAACAGACTGCTGGCAGAAACCTGGTTACCGCAATGTGAATCAGTAATCTGATTACTCTGTACCAAAAATACTTCTGTCATAAATCTACATTCAGAGCATCAGCTGCTTCTTTAAAGTCATCAACCATTATTAACATTATACAAACAAAACACTACAAATTAAAATAAATCACAAACACCACAACCAGACTTGGACCTTAAAATAACACAATCAGCACTTTAGTGGTAGAAACCCTATATTCCTTTAGCAGATACTTATAAAAATGTCATTCACACCACGTGTATATTTCAAAGCATAAATATGTAGAAAACGGTGGTTTAGATGGGACAGCGGGTGTGTGTCAGGGCTTCCTGAGCGCCCTTCAGGGTCTCTCTCTTCACACACTTCCAGTAGCCTGAGATGCCATTCTGAGGCTGCACCTGAAACCAGGACAGAGTTCATCAGGTCAACAGAAATTATATGTAATACCTTTTATCTGTCACTTCTGATCAGTTTCAATAAGTCACTATCTTTTCTGCCACACATTACTGACAGTGGGGTATTGTTGGATCACTGCGAGCCCCTACTACAGCCCAGGATCTCTTCAGGAACTGAACACAAAGTCTGAACATTTATTTTAATTCAGCGTTGTATTTAATTTTCTAACAAGATGTCATATTCGTGATTATTAAAAGGATGCACACGACGTATCACAATATTGTGATTTACTCAGCAAAAACTGAGACAACATGCAGGAAACCAGTAATCTCAATGGGGGTTAAAAGGTGTGCAGCAGTCAGGAGCTGCTAATCAGATGCTAACTGTTAGCATGTTAGTCAGTTTGCTGCTCTGCAGCATACAGGTGGGTGTTAACACGATGACCCCTGCTTCTCCTGCTCATCGATCTGGGAGGGGTTAAATCTCATTTCTAAATTAGATTTTTCACAAGCAGAAAACATTTAAGATGACAGCCAATTCTCCCAGAAGTGGACGTTCCAACAAGTTCACCCCAAGGTCAGATACGTGAGGATCAGAACAACTAAAATGAGCCTGCAGTCAGTTTAAGGTTGACAGGAATCTGGGAGTTGTGAATAAATGAAAACAAATCTTTTTTAACTGAACTAACATTGTAAGGAAGAGACCGACGATGTCACACAGAACATGAAAGATATCAAGACCAGGAACGATTCTCCAGGCTGCTGAATGTGGACCTACCCACTCACACTGTTGCTGAGTAAATAAAGACAGGCATACACTGTGTTGTAGTCAACTAATTAGACCTGATATGAGCCAGATGTGCTCTTATCAGGTCCTGATTTGTAAACGCTATTTTGAGGAAAGTGTAGTTTATGATACAACACACTGCCTGGAGCTCACCTTCAGGCCACGCAGTACTCTGTCTGTCATCACTCCCATGAATTCCTTCTGGCTCAGGCAGTTGTCTCCATCTATGTCAAAGAGTTTAAACACCGTGTCCAGAACGTTCTCCGACAGCTCGTCGCCTGTGGCGATCTTCACTGCTCGCTTAAACTCAGCTAGATTTAAAAAGGGGGAAAAGAGCACTCAGCTGCCGCACAGTGTTGGGAGGAAGTGACTGGGTTCTAACCAACAAGTTACCCATTCCCACAGGACGATTGGACTCGGTCACCATCTTCATAGAGAAGGCAAAATCCTCCAGGTTGTTGGTGAACAGGCAGAAGGCTTTGAACTCCTCAAACGTAATGCTCTGGGGGTGAAAGGTTTGTTCACTCTAGGTCACATTAGATCTCATACCAACAAGAGACGGGTCTCTGTACCTCACCAGAAGGGATATTCTTCCTCATGTTTTCCCAGTAAACCTCATTATCTTCCTCATTGGTGTAGTGAAGCAGCCACTCTGCAAAGTCTTCTCTTCTCATGGTGTCCATGCCTTTGGAGAACTGCAAGAACTCCATCTCCTGGACCTCAGCCTGCAAGTCTTCCATGAATCTGAACAGAGATCATTGACAGGAACTCAGAACCCAGAGCCAGTAAAAGCTTCAAGATTATGAAGTACAAATTAAACTGAGGAAAAGGTTTTGACAGGGAGAAAAAGTTTATTTCCTGCAGATCCTGTTCAGGATCTGAGACTCATCGGCTAATTTCAGAAAGTTTAAATCCAGAATTTGATGACGGCAAACTTTAAAGTCTGACGAGAAGCAGTTCCTGAATGCTTCAGTTCCTGAAGATCATCAGCAGATGAACTGGTGTCAGAACTGTTTATAAAATGAACATCGACACAAAGCTAAAGCTGAGCCTTTCAAGTAAAAGTGCATCAAGAACCATGACTTTGTTTCAAACTAAAAATCACAACTTCCAAGTCTCAACATCTACAGCCCACAGTCTGAAGCTTCTAAAGCAGGAAGTCGTACTCACCTTTGGAATTCCTGATACTGCAGCTTGAGGTCTCCTTTCTTCCCAAAGAAGTAAGCCTGTAGTGTTGTGTTTTCACCCTCCCCTTCATCTGCTGGTTTCTGGAATCACCCAGGAAATCTACTGTAACTCAAAGGTTTCACTCGAACAGGAAGGGAGGACTGGGATAATCGGCCCAGAGAAGCAGGATGGTACCAACCTCGTCAGTGTCCATAGGAACCCTCTTTTTACTTTTGCCAAGGATCATCTTGAGCTTTCAAATAAAAAAAGGAAATGTTTTATTATTTCATGATTTATTTGCTGAACTGACAGAACAGAAACTCAGGAAGTTCATCCTCTAACAAAATATTCTGTTTTCAGTTTGTCAAAAACAATTTCAATCGGCCGTGTTTTAACTCTCAGTTCACATAAACTCAGTTTGGTCAGCTTTGGTTGAACTTCCAAACAAATGGACCAAAATCATCAATCCCACAATTCCACCTGTCCTCACTGGGCTCACTGTTCAAAGCAGGACTTTACTGACATTCTCACACAGTAAAATAATCCATGCGCTCCTTTTTCTCATGGATCACGTTGAGCTTTGTGCACCAAGTCGCAGCATGAAAATGCAAAACGTGCCAACATGCAGTCTACTGCAACGGCCTGAGCTCAGCCGAGCACCTGATCTCAGAGACACGTCTGCTTGGAACGGACGGAAACATCAGGCGACTGTAAACACACCGACAAGACGGGAGGGCTGACCGGAGCAAACACACAGATAAAAACAGCTCTCACCTTCACATGGAGCCTGGCTCATACTTACCACAGAGGCCACATCAGCAGCGCTCGTGGCAGCAATAAGATATTCAGACATTTGATCAAATATGAATAACGTGTCCAACCACTCACTCAGAATCTATTATCTCTGTCAAATATACAGAAACATCAGCGTTCTTACCTTCAGAAATTCCTTCTTGTCCACCTGCTCATTGCCGTCCACATCAAGCATCTTGAAGGCTATATGAAACCCTGTTCGTGGTTCTGCAGCACAAACACATTTTTCCTCATCCAACTGCAAACTTTGCTCAGTGTTGGGACATAAAAAAAGGAGCAAAACAAACCTCTCGATACACCATCAACACCTGATCCCGAGTAAGTACACAAAACACAACATGACACAGTCCCACACACACCTCACAAGGTGGCAACTTACTAGTCAGGATGGTCAGCAGGAACAGATACTCTGTGTAGGAAATCATTCCTGAAACACACACGCTTTGGCATTAAGATCAGCTGAATGAGACTGCTAATGTTCTGGAAGATGAAAATGGACTGACATAGAACCAGAGCTCACCGTGGTCTCCCAGGTTTCTGAACAGATCACTGCTGGGCTGAGCCTTAGAGGCCGCTACCAACATCCTGTTCACTTCCTGTCAGAGACCAGAAAACACGCTGATATTAAACCATCACTGCTCTGTGTGTTTGCTGCTCAGACTGTCAAACATACCTGAGTGGTTAGAATTCTTTTCTTTAGCTTTCCTGCAGGGACAGAGAGGGCACATCAATAACAACAATAACTAAAATAAACACACCCCAAATCCCTGGAAATAGTCACAAACTTTACTTATTTATTTAAAAAGTTTTAGCCTTCCTTGTTATTTGATAAATAATGAGCTTTCAGTTGCACACACAGAGAAAACAAACAAAAATTAAAATCTCATGTAGAAAAAGAAAATAAATGTTGACCTTGTTTGTGTTTCTGCAGTCAATAAGTGAAACAATTCAATAAATAAAACTCAATATACGTAGCCCAAATCCAAAAAGAAATGGTGTCTTGTGGTAGAACATCTAACAGAAAGTATTTGTATAAACAATGTAACATTTTTAAACTCAAAGGAGCAAATAACTGTTGTTTGAAAGTGTGTAAGCTGTGTAGGAAGGCAACGGGTGCTGCTTACGATCCACTTGTTCCAGCATGACTGAGAACAGGAAGTCTCTAGGAGTCATGTAGTGCTCCCGCTCGTACACCACCGAGGCAAACTGGTTGAATCGGAGCCTTCTGGCAGATATTTGGGGAGCTGTGGTTTCCTGCAATGGTGGAAAAACACATATGTGAGATGAGGGTTCATAATGTCACAGAGGATCAAATCAAAAACAAAAATCTGTCATCAGTACGTTGTTATGGGACTCGTTGTGTTTAATTAGTTGGGACTTTGGTGAAGTTACTCTAAATGAAGCCACAGAAAACGTTGTATTTTATAACATTAACTGATATTAGAGAAACAAATAGAAAGGCTGACTAATAAGACAAGCTGTTTGGTGCATTACCATACAGTGGCCACTAGAGGGCGGTAGTTGGCCCAAACTCGTTAGTACATTAATAATAACTATCTTGTTGAATAAACAGTTTCCTAAAACTGAGTTATATAAGGTGACAATTATACAATAATATAGTGGTAACGGTTTATTGTGATCCATTTTGTCCACATAAACTTTATGAGGTGTGTACTCACTTTTTCTTGCTGAGCATGAACAGCAGCGAAGGGCAGAGTCCTGTTAGCACGGCACTGGTAAAAACAGATTAGCCCAGAGCTAACAGCAGAGCCCAGAACAGCAGCACCCACAGCGCGGCGTTTCACTAAACCTCCCACAACCCGAGGGTTCCGCAACACATTCCTCAACACGGCGGCGAACTTTCCCCAGCTGGCCATTTTCAGGAAGCTGACAACAACTCGTTGCGCAAACACCACGGCTTCCGTAGCTCCGTCGCGTCCGTCCGCCCCTCGCGGGAGCGCGCATATGCGAAGCCCGTCTGTAGTCTTATGGGATTTATGTAAAGGGGGCCGGATCTTCAGGATCAGGAACCTGCAGTGTGGCCTGCAGGAACCGTTTAAAAGACTGATCAGAATTGTATTTATTTTAAAGCCAGTCTGATGTCACTCAGTCATTCCATTCCATCCATGAAATGATTATTGGGTGATTTTGGGGTCAGATTAATTAAATTTACACACCCAACCACTTCATATTCTACTGTTGGGATATGAGTTCATTATAATTTCATTTTATGTGTGGACTATATGTTATTGGTTATCAGCTCTCCCTTGGATCTCAATGGGATATTACCACACTAAAAAAATGTCTGCATTGTTGTAGAAATTCCACAAGATGGCGACACATTTCACTGTCTGTTTAGGGGCGATGTTCATTATTGACCATGACTCATTTTATGTCAGATTTTACACTTTGGTTTTTGTTTTTGTAATCAGAATACGGTGCATTCAGGTGCTGCAGCGTTTTTTGGGCTCACATGTCATTTTGTTTTGTTTTCATGAGTCTCCAGCCGCTCACTGACCCTCAAAGGTTATTTCACATCACTGAGAATCCCTCACCTCACTATCTTCTGTTTATCAGGATCTGGGTCACAGGGGCAGCATCCCCAGAAGGGAATCCCAGACCGTCCTCTCTCCCACCGCCACCAGTTCCTATGGTGGGATCCCAAGGCGTTCTCAGGCCAGCCTGGAAATAGATTCCCTCCAGCGTGTTCTGGGTTGACCTGGGGGCTTCCTGCTTCCTGAAACACCTCTCTAGGGAGGCATCAAGGTTTGGTGTACAAGGATCAGACCACCAAAGCTCCCTCCTTGGTCTGCTACCTGATCCACAAAGAACTGGACCTTTCATGTCCCTCCTGCAGGTGGTGGATCCACAGGATGAGCCCATGTACCCATCAAGACCCCGGTGACCCTCCAGACAGGGTACTCAGGGACTCTGATGTTTCACTGATGAGAGGCTGCTCTTTGTCATTGAGAGTATGATTACTGTGTGCTTCAAAAGTGAAAATGACAAGAACTGATTTTTTTTAAAGTTAGTTTCACAAAGTTACATTTGAATAGCAGATAAATATGTTGTTATTATTAAAGATATAATAAAATCACATTTTTGAGGTTTCATGTTGAAGGTATGTAAACTGATTAAACTTCTGTTTTAGAGAGAGGAGAACCTTTGAAGAGGCACTTTTAATGTCATGACTTCTGTTGGAAACACTGTTTTGGTCAGATAGCTTTCACATGTTCCAGATGAGTGTGTGTGTGTGGAAATGTTTGTGAAGAATGCCATCTCCTAAAAAGCATTATTTAATGGTTTGAGTCAAAAACTCAAATAAATATATCCTGTATCTTTTACACTGTGAAATGTGCCGTCAGCTGCCTACACGTGACTGAGAATTAAGACCATGTCTACTAGAGAGGAAAAATGTCTATTTTGTGATATTTATATATATTTACATATATTTATTTATAACAAACATTTTTTAAAAACTTTTTGTTTCACTAAAAGTTACATTTCCTGTTTGTACCAGAGTCACTGGTTTATTGTTGTTCCTCTCAGCTTGTGAGACGTGTATTGAAGTGGGTTATACAGGTGAAGAGCTGAGTGAAGGGAACGGTTATTTAGCAAGGATGAAAGTACAAATGATTTTGTGACGTTTTGATCTTTGCTTTCTGTTTCTGTTGAACAAAACAAAAATAAAACTTATTAGCAAAAAAAGTCAAAACAAGCTTTCCTAATGATGGAGTTAAAAATGTCACTGAATCATTTAAACACTTAAATTATTTACAGAACACAAAAGTTTGGGAACGATTCATTTTTCATCTGTTAAAAATGCTAAATTACTCACACTTTAGTATAATGCTGATTTACACACATATCATGTTTGATTAAATGACAATATTGAATGAGTTTTTCTATGGGATGCTTTTAACAGAAGGCATGTTGTCATCAAATCACCACAGAGCAGCAGGAGGAGCAGAAACCAAAGATCAAAAACTCACAAGAAACTAAGCAGCCTCGTCTAGTTTGTTTTCAAATGTCTACAAAGTTGGTTTAAATAACCTTGGCTTGTCCTCTGCAGCGCTTGGTGACCCGTCACTCGGTGATAGGATGGGTCCTTGAGTGCAGGAGCCACCTGGACCTGGACCGGCTCTAAATGGGGGGTGATGATGGGAGCTCCTGGCTCTGAGGCGCTCTGTGGGTTTCCTCTGGCCAGGGGTCAGAGTTCATGTGTTCTCTATCAGCATTTTGCAGGGCCTGCTGGTTTCTGTCCATCTGCTTAGAGCCGCCAGGTCTCTCCCTTCTGCTCAGGGGCAACACCTACCTCTCCCTGAACCTCATCCACAATCACACACACACACACACACACACACACACACACACACACACACACACACACACACACACACACACACACACACATGCACACACACACAGTTCACTGTAAATAACCTTCCATGACATAGTAAATATGAAATCCTTTTAGAAGTGTATTAATCCTATAAAAATGTATATGCTTTCATCTCTTTAAGTTTTCTATAATTAAAAAGTGCTAGATGTTTTAAACGTTAGCATTTCTAATTAAATACATATTTTGTGTGATTTAATACAAATTGATTTCACAAAACTCAGTTTACCAAGTAGATCTGAGGTCAATGAGCAGGATGAGCCCACCTGCTCTGTTTCCCAGCATCCTCTGCAGGACAGGCTCTTGGATACACCAAATACGAATCATCAAAGAAACTTTTTGTACAGTTTTTTTATGTATTTTCACTTCATTATATGCACTTTTTTAAAAGTGTGATCATGTTCCTGTTGTGTTTGTATTCCTGAAGCATGTGTTTTGGTTCAGAGTTGTGTATGAAGCTCTGATTGGTATACGGGTACCTGACATAAGGAGTGAGAATGTGGGTGTCCTGCACGTCCGTCCACATCAACTTCACGTCAACTTTGTCTCAGCAAGTTTGAAGTTTTATTTAATGTCATAGCAGCAAGTTGTAATGTGAATTAACAGAGACAGAGACACTTTTAAGACCATCACTGAAAAAATGTTTCACAATTTTTTGTCTTCAGTCATGATTTATGTTGCCCATCTAATTCTGACTGCTTGCTCTAACATAGTGTTTCATGAGAGGCATTCACTTTAAATGGTGAATCATTATCTGCCACACAGCAGGACATTACAGTCACAGGAAAACATGTAGCTCCCAGTTCCATTAAAAAATATGAAGTATGATTTCACTGTTAAACATGTCAGGTTGAACATAATAACCAAGGATTTCCTCTTCTGAAGCACCGTTCCAGCAAACTAGAGAACATGGCACTTCTGTAAGAACAAACAAATAAAAACATCCACATGGAGATTCTTATTCTTCTCAAGGTAACAGATACAATTCTGATATCAGTTATTTGAAGCAGTGCTGCCTCTCTCGTGTCATTTTGGTGTTTTTAGAAAGGAAGACAAGTTAAGAACCAGGAGATGGAGCAGAAAACAGTTCTGTAACCATCGAGTCTGAAGGAGCGTCGGCTGCTGCTTGAGCCTCGCTGCAGGGGACGTGTAGCTTTTCCATTTCCATCATTGTAAGTCAAACAGCCACGTTTTTAGGACAATTCATAAAGTTTATTTGTACCCACATGTGTAAAAAATGTCTCACATGTTCAACAAGCTGTAGCTGGACCCATGGCTGCTCCTCTCACAACATAGACGGTGCTGTTTGGGTCATGAATACATTAACACACCGGCCACAGACACAGCTACTTCAACAAGATCTTATTAGGGCTTGGGCTATTCCTGTATTGGATAAATACTGGCATATAAAAATACAAGAAGCATACCTGCTGTACCTGTATGTCCTGCTACTCTTCCCTGGTAAAAGATTTGGAATATAACTAGATACCGGTGTATTTATATATACACTCTATAATAATTACTCTTGATTTGCATATTTTTCAATTAAACATGATGAACTTCAGTATATCTGAGTGATGATTGTTTTATTTGTGGCTTACATACAAATGTTTGAAGTTGTACCCACTTCAGAGTTCAGAGTTGTTTTATTTGAGCACAGAGTTTACTGGTATACATACAAATGTATCTATATACAGTTCATCACTTGAATCCTGACAGTTTTACAGGTAACTTGCTTTTGGTGGCGAGGCTCCAATCGGTTCAAACGTTAGAACAAAGACAGGGAGGACGCAGAATGTCTTCAGGGTTTTACAATTTAGGGCACCACAGACTGGGTGGTGACTAAACATTTCACAGCTGATATCAGTACATTCTGTGGACAAAAATAAATTGCACTAACATGTTCCAGACAGCAGAGGGGCCGTCCGGTTTGGATATTGTCTTCCAGGTAAAGGGGAGCGGTCAGAAGCAGCTCTTTCTTTTCATGCTGACCATGAAGAGACAACAACCCTGCTTGGTCAAACTTCTGTCGTGACTCAGAGGAGTCAGGATGGAAGTTCTTACAATAAATTATTGCAAATCCTACACTGCCCAACTCATGTCAAGATCAGGAAAATAAAGGCAAGTTTAACAGGTGCAGTAACAGACAGTTTCATGCAGTGTTCGGGTTCTCGTCATGTATACAAAGGCATTGTTCTCATTGGCTTAGTGTAACTAGAGCATTGTTTCTTCAAACACACCTCTGTTTAATGGATCTGATAGAAAGCTCTTTTTTACATTAACATTATGAATAAATAATAATAATATTTGTAATAACAGTAACTAAAAAGGAATTGTAGAAATGTGTATTCATTGACTCCACTGAAGTTAGACACACCAGCATTCCATTATATTAACAGGATTCAAAGCTAGCCATGTGATGGAGTAAATGCCTTTATGATACTATACAGGTGTCTGAAGTGTCTAAGGTGCTCAACTGCCTGATTAAGCTTAAGTGAACGTGACAAATTATAGACTTTACATTTTCTTTTCACATTAGTTTCAGTTCCCTCATTCTTTCTCTGACAAAGAGAAAAAATAAAAAAGTATATTGCTTCAAAAATTATTTTTTTCTTTGTTAATAATGTGAAACGTTTCATTCAACACCTCAGGTTTGTCCTGACAGACAGAGCATTACATTTTCAAAGATACATACAGAAAGATGCTGTGAATCCAAATGATCAACAACAGAACATGACAGTAACTAATTCCTGGGACCATGTGTTACAGACTGTCTGTTGATCGCAGTCGACCTCCACTGCCCACTGATGTGTTGCCCAGGTGAAGGGGAGGGGCTGAGGATGAGTCTGTCACAGTTAGAATAGTTGGCCGAGTGGCCTTAGTGTGTTCAGCCTCTGTGACCAAAGGTCTGCAAACATGCTCTCTGTCCATCCATCCCACCAACACCTCCTTTGTATTTGTCAGTGATTAACGTTAAAACACAAAGGGATTCCTCATTTGCTTCTTCCAGACGTGCTGGACCCCCCCGCCCCACCCTCCAACTTGTCGGCAATTTCAGATGTGTCTAACTTCTCAGAGCCCTCCCCTTTCTCTGACCTCTCTTTCTCAGACCTCTCCTCCCCCTCCCCCAGCTCGGACCTTTCTGACCGGACGTCTGCATCCCCCTCTGACTTCTCCTTCCTTTCTGAGTGGTCCGGGTCCATGCCTGAGGTGCCTGGCTTGTCCCACGTGGCCAGTGTCTCGTGCTCACCTATGGAGTTGGTAATAGTTGTAGTCCAAGCCTTCAAGTCCTCCTACAGAGATCAGCACAAGACACAAATATTTAATCATGAGTCGTATATGAATGATTTTGTCCTATTTGATTTAAGATTAGCTTGTTAATGTAAAAAACAATCCAAGATTTAAACCTTCAAACTTTAACAGTTCCAGTGTGCTCAGAATCTAATGGTAGCCAGGCAGTAATGATAGACAGACAGAACCACCTGACCAGACCCCTGCTACGGACCCCTGCTAAGAACCTCTGCTAAGGATCACCACAAAGGACTGCTGCCAAAAACCCCTGCTAGGGACCACTGCTAAGGGCCGCTGCTAAGGGCCGCTGCTAAGAGCCGCTGCTAAGGGCCGCTGCTAAGAGCCGCTGCTAAGGGCCGCTGTTAAGGGCCGCTGTTAAGGGCCGCTGCTAAGGGCCGCTGCTAAGGGCCGCTGCTAAGAGCCGCTGCTAAGGGCCGCTGCTAAGAGCCGCTGCTAAGGGCCGCTGCTAAGAGCCGCTGCTAAGGGCCGCTGCTAAGAACCGCTGCTAAGGGCCGCTGGTAAGGGCCGCTGGTAAGGGCTGCTGCTAAGGGCCGCTGCTAAGAGCCGCTGCTAAGAGCCGCTGCTAAGGGCCGCTGCTAAGGGCCGCTGGTAAGGGCCGCTGGTAAGGGCCGCTGCTAAGAACCGCTGCTAAGGGCCGCTGGTAAGGGCCGCTGGTAAGGGCTGCTGCTAAGGGCCGCTGCTAAGAGCCGCTGCTAAGAGCCGCTGCTAAGGGCCGCTGGTAAGGGCCGCTGGTAAGGGCCGCTGCTAAGGACCCCTGCTAAGGACCCCTGCTATGGGCCGCTGCTAAGAGCCGCTGCTAAGAGCCGCTGCTAAGGAACCCTGCACCACAAATGCTCAGCAGTGTGTGTGTGTGTTATAGGAGTGAGACTTGCACACTGACTTAAGAGCTCTAAAAGGCACCATGGTTGGACAATGGACAGTAGAGTTGTTTTTTGTCCTGCAAGAAAATGGTTTTACTGCCAGATGATGGCCACCAATTAACACAAGTCACATAATTAATCATGACATCTGTAGAGATTCATGTCTAAGACCACAAATCCACAATCTCCCTCTGTCTGGATTTTTTTTCCTTTTAACATCCTGTAAAAGCACCTAGTTTGTCTTCATGTCCATCAGTGCACTCTATCTGACATTGTGGCTAAGTTAAACCTAAAGATGTTGAAATGATGGATGGAGGGCAGTGTTTTGCCCTTCAGGTGCGTATCCTACTAGCTGTGATGTCACATGAAAACTATGAATAACCTCTGTTGTGTTTACAATCTTATATGGACCAAATCTTAATGTGTGCATGCTTTTGTTGTTGCTTTACTCCTTCAGGCTAGAGGTGCCACTGTGTGACATCATAGAAAAAGAGAGAGAAGAGAAGGAGAGAAGAAGTGTAAGAGTGAGATGTGAGAAGTTTTGTTCCCAAAAACGGCCATTGTCTCTAGTGTTTGATACAAACCCAACGTAGCAACAAGGATGAACGCTTCAGCACCAAACCCACCGCCTCCTCTGCTCCAAGATGGTGAGCCATCTCGACCGTATGTAACACGACTGAAGCTATTGGCTACACGCTTGTGATAAATGCTTTGAGAGGTACATGACAGATACCAGACATCATGTTGTTCTGCTACATCGCTTGATTGTTCTACATGTTGCCAGATTAAGGTACAACGTTTGCAGAAGCCATGTTTGCACTTGAAAAACACTTTGTACCTAAAGATAATGTGGTGTCATACAGACATGCATTCAGACATTGAGTTCAGTGTGCTGAGGAAGTACTGTATGTGGCCACTCTCAGAGTTTTAGCTACACCATGTGGTTTTGGAGTAATGAAGGATCAGCTCATTGCTAGTGCTCATCTCAGTCCTGTTAAAGACAAATTACTTCTGGAGGAGAACCTTATACGGGACAAAGCTGTTGCATTGCATGTCAAATCGAGGAAGCTATTAAAAATGCTACACTGTATCTGCTGTGCACACAGTCCAGATTACTCAAGTACAAGCCATCTCGGTGAGAAGTGCACGTTTTCAGGGAAAAAACAAAAGTGTTAAAGAGCAAGAAAGTCATTGTTTTAAATGTGGAACCAGCTAATGTCCTGCAGCAAAAGTAGAATGTGATAAATGCAATAAAAAAGGACATTTTCCAGACCAGAGTATGTACATCAGATGTTGCTGCAGTGAGAGCTGCTGTTGTTCCTTGAGTTAGCAGTATATTGTGTTGATGATCACAGACTGGTGGCTGCAGCATGTGGTTCTGGAGTTAATTGTAGATACTGGGGCTTCCAGAAACCATCTACAAAGAACATTCTGCACCCTTTGCTCTTACTGACCCTAAAATATAACTAGTCTCTTATGCAAAAGATGACTTGCAGTCATTGGCTGCCTACAGGCGTAATAGAGTGAAAGTTGCAAATGATGACGAAAACGTACCAGGATCATTTTCCATAGTTACAGATGGACCACATCTGTTAGGGCTAGAATTGATTAAAGCACTCAAGATTAATATTACAGATGAAAAAGTTACATACAAAATAGAGACTCTTGAGAGGAAAAAAAACTCCATTAAATTAAATAATAAAAAAACAACAACGAATTTTGAACAACACTGATTGTTCTACTACCAGCCATCTTTGATGTGTTAATCCACTAATCCATTAAGGGGGGTTAATCCACAAAGCTCAGGTTAACAGGGCAGTTCAACCTGAACGCCAATAATCAAGACATCTACATGAAGAGGTGTCAGCCAAACTGAAGTAGGCATCATTAAACCAGAGGATGCAGCTGATTGGGTGAGTCCTCTAGTGGTGGCAAGAAAACCTAAAGGAGGCTTGAGACTTTGCATGGATCTGATTGAAGGTAATAAAATTGTAATGGACTGCCATCTACTTCCTCACATGGAGGATTTGTTCACAAAACTGGCTGGTGCTACAGACTACAGCCAGATTGATTTAAGCTCAGCTTATCATCAACTACCTCTTTACCCTGACAGTCACAGTTTTACAGCTTTTATGATGCAAGAGGGACTCACTCACTTCACCAGAGTTCCATTTGGATTTGCTTCAGCACCATCTGCCTTCCAGAAAAGGATGCACACAGTTCTGAAAGATTTACCAGGAGTTCAGAACTCCTTAGATGACATTAGAGTGTATTCAGAAGAACATGATCCTGACATAGCTACACTCAGACAATGTGAAACACATTGTTGCATTTGGTTCCCACACCCTATTGCAGCTGACAGAAAATATTCAACAAGAGTAAAATAGTATGTTGCTGCAGATTCTCTGACATCCAGGACATGATATTCTCAGGGGGGAAAGGGGAAGTGATTCATGTCCACATACATATATACCACGGTTAAATGTGGTGGAATTTGTTCTCTGCATTTGACCCATCCCTGAGGGCAACCAATTTAATAGCTTCCAGTTCAGTATTTTGCCCAAAAAATACTTTGACAAGTGGCTTCAGGCTGGGATTGAACCCTGACCTGATCAGTGGACAACCTCTCTGCCCCTGTAGTATGGTTGCTCCTCTTAGGTGATTTAAAAAAGGCACCTGGACTTCACTTGTTTCTTGAAGACAAGACGAATAGAAGCTAAAAATAGAATAGAGAATGAGACCTTTATCTGTGTATCGGCGGTTGAAAGCTGGAGGATTTACATATGGGGACCCTCAAAATGAATCACCAAGCTCACACCACTTCACTAAATGGATGAACAGAGCTGGCATGAGGACCACGTTGATCAGTTAGACCAGTGTTTTTCAAGTATGATGTGGAATATCATCCAGGAAACCAGAACCTCATGGCAGACGGCCTGTCACTTGTTTCCCTACACACCTAACACAGCTGAAGATTGTGATTTAATCACAGATAGATGAAATCTCTCCTCCCTTAGCAGCATGGCCAAAAGAGAAAAAGTCCCTTTCAAAGGAAGCCAAACCTTACTTCCTTGTACACAATGAACTAACAGCAGAGTCACCTCTGATATTTAAATGAATAAAAATTTAATATTGCAGTTGTATAGAGCTTTTCTAAGACATGGACTATGTACAAAGCACTTCACATTACAGTTATTCATACGCTGATAGCAGACAGCTACATTGTAGCCAAGGAAGAGAGGCGACCAACCAGGCACCACCGGACTCTCTGACCACCACCATTTAGAGCAGGGGTACTAAATGGGTGACCCTTGAACTGTCACTCATTCACTAAATCCATGTCGCCACTGCGAGTCGGTGCAGTACTGCCCATGCAGCTCATCATTACAGGGAGAGACGCTGTAGCAGCTGCTGTCCTTAAGTTTCATTTTTACAATGTATCGTCTGTCTCACACTGCAGCGACAGTTTAGTGCACGGTCCAGCGCACAGCGTGTGGTCACCGGGGAAGATGTTGAACGCAGCTTGCAAAATTGTGCGACAGTCACAGTAACTCACGAGAACTGAGAACAGGAAGTATGCAGTGCATCTTTTGTTCTGCTGTGGTCAGAACTACCATTGTGTTTTGTGGAGCTCTTTCTTCAACAATGGGTTAGAATGGGTTGGAATAGTCTGTTTCTAAAAGGTCAATTATGTAAATATTCCACAATGAAACGCTCCTCGTCCTTGTACTGGCGGTTGTTTCTGTTTGCCGTTGTGGGGTACGAGATGTGCTCGGGCTGCCAGAGCGGCTCGAGGGCCTGTGTTTGACCATTACGTCACAATAGATGATTGGCTTAACGTACCACTAACAGAAGTTACCACACTCCTAAAAGTTATGTTAGCACATTGATGCTGAACATTTTAATTGGTCCAGACAAATTCATGGTTGTAGTTTTTCTTCATTGGAGGAAGGACTACAACTTCTTTTTGAATGAATCTTTAGATTTATTTAGATAAGAACTAACAAAATATACAGAATAATTCTACATTTATCCAAATGGTCAGGGCTGCTAAATATGTAAATACATTTAAAACATTCACATTTAGGAACTTGTGCTTTTATGTCACATTCTGTTGTTGATTTGATGTAGTTTCACATTCTTTACAAAAGAAAGACAATATTGTGCTTTATTAACAAATTACAGTTATAAAGAAAACATTTAGGTAGTAAGAAACACGTATTTACCAACAAACCTGTTAAACTCTTTCCAAAACACGTGTGGAAGAACAGTATCGAAGGAGATAATGTGTTTTGTCCGAGTGGCTTTGCCGTAGTATGAAGTCGTTGACAGGCGCAGGACCCCGAGCAGATCCCGTACTTACACCGGACAAGTATTGTTGTAATTTCTGTGTCATAAAGTACTTCACAATGTTGTGACACATGCGTCTCAGCCGTGCCTTGGCACAGAAAGAGAACTGTCGCGTATCTTTAGTGCCGTGGCGTGGACCAGTGCATCTGAGAAACGACATGGCGCTCCTCGTCGGACAACTCTAATTGACAACAATGGTTTCTATTCAAAATCACGGCTCGGGTGCTATGCGGCGCAGCGCTGATATTTCATGTAGGACCCAGGCTTAAAGGCATACTCAGTAGCCAGGTAAACAATGTAGCTTTTAACGTTTTTTTTAAAGCCTCTTAACAACCTTCCAACATAGTATAGCCATAAATATATTGTGGAGATAAAAAAAACCCCGAAAGAAATCAATAAAGTAGTTGTCCCGCAGTTCTCTAAAAACTTCAGCCAATCCTATCGTCCGGACCGAACGATAGGATTGGACAATCCAGCTGTCTGTCTGCCGCATTTCCTCACTGCTTGGATTGGCATTAATCCGCCCGTACACATTTTGGGGCAGAACATCCTGGAAGTGAAAGTGAAAGTAGAAGTAGGACAGACTGTTAGCACTTCCATTTTAAGATAAAAATACCAGAGTCCCCCCAAAAAACACTTTTTCAGCTAGCAGAAAACTAAAAACGTTTGGAGGTGAAAAGAGGAAAAGCTGGGGGAACGTTTCTGCAGCTGGAGTTAGACTCTGCTTTGTCACCTTTGCAAACCGTGGTCCTATGTCCGCGGGAGGCTGGCGTATGGATTTTACCCGACGGGAGGGGTGAGTTCACCGAGACGCGTTTCTGTAAAATAGCTAGCGAGACCTCGTTTGTTTACCTGGTAACTGAGTATGGCTTTAAGGAGCCTCACAGCGCTGCTCAGTGACACACAAACACCGCCAGCAGCCCAGCCCAGCACACACACCACTGTAACACGAGCCTATATGGCTGTTATTAGTTAATTGCAATTATCGCAATAATTTGACACTCCTATCTAAACCTACCAAAGTTACTGTTGCTGCTTCAGTTAGAGGATGCAAACCTTTCCACGTGGGAAAAGGAGAGACACATTTGGTACAGCAGCAGACTGGTCAGAGTTATTCCCAGTGATAGAAGAGATGGATCACAGCTCGCCTTTCACTCTGCCCAGAGAGCTCAAAAACAGTATGAAGAGATAAGGCAAGGGAAAATGTCAGCCTAACACACTCAGCCCTGCAAAGGAAAAGACAACCCCCAACATGGACAGAAGACTGTGTCATGAAATAGGTCGGGGTAATGTGCTGTGGCATACACTCATTAAAACCTGACAACGACATTGTTTGTGAAACAAACTGATTGAAGTAACTTATCCCTGATTTCAGTTATGACTTCTGCTTTTGTCTTGTTGTTCCTTTATATATATAAAAAGGACAACCTGATTTAATTATTAAAATATTTGTCCAGGTGACATGTTGGATAAATGAAGTAAAATGCTTTGATCTTCATGGTTTTTACAGACACCATGCTTTATTTTGACATTACACTTCCTTTAAGTTGCCAGAAAAATAAAAATTGCCTGAAGTGTTGCTTATAGGTGCCTTTAAAAGTAAACATGTTTTGAAACGTGCATGTTAAGTCGGCTAAGAGCCTGTTCAGGTTATAAGGGAGATGCTGTGTGTAGAAAAAGAAAGAGAAGAGTGAGAGAGAGATGCGAGTAGTTTTGTTGAAAATAAAGTTCCTAAAATGAGCCATCGTCTTCATCGTTTCATACAAACACAGCAACCTACAGTATGTAAGAGCAGAGCCAGAACAACAAACCACCCCGCATGTTGATGGAGAGCTCTAAGGTAGCAGGATAAATACAACCACGCAGTCTTCTCAGCTAGTCATTAAAGAAACAAGTCATATTGCTGTTTTATAGACTGTGAAGTGTTCTACAGGCCACGTGTCACACAAAATACTCAATAAACCTCCAAACAAAAAGGTGTCTCTCGTTTGATGAGAAATAATACAAAAATGGTTGGTTTCAGTTAATTTGGCCAGGACACAAAATAAAAGGCAATACAGAGCTGAATAACATCTCTGAATGTAATATAAATAAATCGATAAACACTAGTGTGCTGTTCACATACAGGTTATTAACTTTATAGGACACCAGGGGGCATTTCAAAGCAAATTATGACTAATTTGGCTTTCCATACTCTCACCTCTTGCTGCCACTTCTGCACTCTTTGCTGTTGCAACGTCTGATATAAATCCAACCAAGCTCCTGTTTCATCTAAACTACCGGTAGCCTTTCTGCTTTGGTGTTGAAAGGTTTAGATCCATTTTTTTTAATATTGTGGCTGTCGAGTAAAAACCCAGTATAACCAAAAATACAACTTTTCAGAAAGCACATTTTTTCAAACCCCAGATCATCACAACCTAACAAGCTCTTCTTATCACTTTAAACGCCGTCCATAAAACACAGATAGATGAACGCTAACCAGACATGATTAGAAAAATGGATATATGAGGCTTTCACCCAACAGCAACAACTACTTTATATAAACATTAGTCAGATTAGTAATATGTCTGTATTCAATGCTCTTACCTCGTCTCTTGCATGGAATACAAAGTTGGTTCCATCGTTTACTCTGTAGACAAAAAGAAAAGCAGTGACAGTTTTCATTTTATGTTCACTAAATGAATAACATGACTCCATAATAATCCATTCCTTAAAATGAAAAATATAATATAGCCTTCCACTTATTACTGTAGTAGTAAAGATAAGTGAAACTCAGAACAATCACAATTCCTGCTTTGATAAAAAAAAAGGTCTTACTGCAATATGAAGACATTTTTCTTCTTCTTGTATCCCATTGAAGGATCATACGAGCAGTTACTGAGGTCAACAGGAGGTTCTCCGTTGTAGGTCGTGGTGTGGTTCCTGGCATCCTTATAGAAAGTCAACTGTCCCTCTTTCAGTACGCAATACACATTGACCCAGGATTTGCTGTAAAATCAAAAAGACACATTCTGTATGTCTGGAATATAAAAAGCAACAGTTTGATTAACCGAAGCCTTAAGGTTTATATATAGTATATAAATATAGATTTCTTAAATTCAGGGCATTTTTTCCATTAAGCATGTTTTAGAATAGACACATAACACTTAGAAAGTACAGTCATCAATCTGCAATCACACAAGATTTATAAAGAGAAAATCAGCACAAATGGGAAAAATATTAGTGTAGTTGATTATTTGTTTGCTGTATCAATTATTTGTAAATCTTTTATTGTTGGAAAGTCTAATTAGTCACCTTCACTATGAGGTAAAACCTGGTGAAGCCATGACATCAGCAGCACAGCTAAACGGAGCACCTCAAATAATCCCCCACAATATTCATCTAGTCACTGTGATTCTGAATTTCTGGATTGATCCCACTGCAAGTACGTCCTCCTCATACTGGTCACCAGTCTGTTCACATGTCCCTGTGGAATGATGTCCCATTCCTCAACTAGGAGTTGATAGACAAATGGATGTTTAATGTTTTGTGGATGTTTACATTGCAGTCAAGACTTTAGGATTTGACTGCAACGCACTTGTTAGCGTTTGAAGCTGAAAACAAAACCAACAGGAGAATATTACAGGGGATGTTAGGACAGCTTTGTTGATCATTCCATGGATTCATGATTCGTATAAGTTCTATCTCATAGTAAAGGTGACTAATCAGGCTCTTAAACATTATGTTTATTATTACAGTGAAACATTGTGACAACAAGAACACATCTGATTTAATATTACCAAATTGACAGCTAACCCACAGCTACCTAAATATAGCAGGATATGCCCAAAACACCTCTCCAGGGAGGCAGCTAGAAGGCATCCCAACCAGACGCCCAAACCACCTTAACTGGCTCCTCTCGGTTTGGAGGAGTAGAGGTTCTACTATGAGTCCCTCCCAGATGTCCGAGCTCCTCACCCTATCTCTAACTGTGTGCCTGGCAACTCAGCAGAGTAAACTCATTTAAACTTTGCATTTGCGATCTTGTTCTTTTGGTCATTACAGAAAGCTCAGGACTATCGGTGAGGGCTGGAACGTAAATTGACCATTAGATCGAGAGCCTTGCTTCCTGGCTCAGTTCCGTCTTCATCACTAAATATTGGTTCAGTGTCTACATCACTGTAGATGCTGCCCCGATCCATCTGTTGATCTCTTGCTCCCTCCTTCCCTCACTCATGAAAAAGACCCAGATATACTTAAACTCCTCCACTTGAGGTAGGACCTTTGCCACAACCTGAAGTTGGCAAGCCACATTTTCCATTTGAGAACCATGGTCTCAGATTTGGAGGTGCTGATCCTCATCCTAGCCACTTCACACTTGGCTGTGAACCTAGTCTGCCACTCCACAGGCACTGCCCCTGATGACTATGCAATCTTCCAGACATGTGCCAACCAAGCCAGGTACCCAGGATGGATTTCATTACCTCAGTGACTTCTGTCCCAGAGATTACACAGTCCATCAACAGGGTCACTCAGCTTTGGTTCCTCATCAGAATGCTTTTTGATGTGATTGAGGAGCTCCTTAAAATATTCCTTCCACTGCTCAGCTAGAGCCTCAGTTGACATCAGACATCACGGACTTGGCGGGCGCCGGTGCATGGCATCCCTGCCTCTGTCAGTGTGACCCAGGACAGCTGAGGCTACAACGTAGTTCATCACTACCAGGGTGTGAATGTGTGAGTGAATGGGTGAATGACTGTTGTGTTGTACAGGGCTTTGGGGAGTGTAGAGCGCTATAGAAAGTGCTCTATAAATACAGGACATTTACCATTCCCTGACCCGAAAGCACAGGGAAGAAACCCTTTTGTCCCCCAAGGTAAAACCCAACATACAGGCTGGGAGTCTTGGGGTTAACAAAAAGCCCACCCTCATCTCATCTAGAACAACTTCAGCAAAAGCAGAGAGTCCAACACCTCTTAAGGACTTTTGTTCCAGAGCTAGCGCTATGTGTTGAGGTGAGCCCGACTATATCTAGTTAGAACTACTCAACCTCTTACACAAGCTCCAGCTCCTTCCCCACCGGAGAGGTGACGTTCCATGCTCCAATAGCCAGTTTTCATGTCTGGGGATCAGTTTTATGTATTGCAGTCTATTATGTTTGGTAATATTGGCAATCTTCTCTAACAAGCACAAAAATAACATAAGTAAGTCTGCAAGCTACATACATATACTGTATATAGGTTTATATCTGGAGAATTGGCTTCTTGAAGGGATTTTGTAGTGACATAGTTTAACCATTACTTCTTGTGACTTAAAATCAAGGTGTCATGAGGGTAGGTGCATGGGAAAAAGAAACACTAGAAAACATAAATAATCCAAAGTTTTAAAAGCACAGTGTGTTTAATTATAATGGCTTGTCTAAAACATATATTTTGGGGAGGAGAGTTTGAAAAGCTCGGACATCCGGGAGGGACTCGGAGTAGAGTCGCTGCTCCTCCATGTCGAAAGGAACCAGTTGAGGTGGTTCGGGCATCTGGTCAGGATGCCTCCTGGACGCCTCCCTCGGGAGGTGTTTTGGGCATGTCCTGCCAGCAGGAGGCCCCCGGATCGACCCAGGACAAGCTGGAGGAAATACATTTTCAGGTTGGCCTGGGAACGCCTGGACGTCCCAGCTGAGGAGCTGGTGGGCCTGGCTGGGGAGAGGATTTACTGGGATGCCCAACTTGGAATGCTGCCCCCGCAACCCGGACCCAGATAAGCGGAGGAAGGCGATGCGAGGCGAGTTTGAAAAGTCTTTTCTTTGTTATGTTTTGTAAGGTCGGAAGGATATACCTGTTGGGACTCCTCTGCTGAGCTTCAAGGTCAGTGCTGGTGGCCTTTTTACGGTAGAGGAAGCCTTCATTTTGGGCAGTGTGTGAAGGCGGCTGGGGCGTTGTAGGGGCACCAGTTGCTGGGGCTGAGCGAGAACGCCGAGTTCCCTCAGGCTCTTTTGGACGGGGACGCCTCCTTGGTTTGGGACGATCTCGAGCGCGAGGGCGTCCGTCAGAACGAGTTACAGGAGCTGAGAGGCTGCTAGGAGGGCGATAAGGCTCTCCTCGTGCCTAACAAAGCCCATTAAAAGAGAATGTTTTATTAATCAGCAAGACAAATAAATGACATCACTTTGGGAATATTTGCAAGTTGTCTCACATGTGCTGCCTCTCTTTCCTGAGCTTGTTCCACAATCTCTGCCATAGTGGATCTCTTCTCCCTGTATGAACAGAAGCAAGTCATTCAAAAAGAAAACACAATTATGGATATTTATAAAATGACCACAAAGCTGCTGGACAGTGCTGACTAGGCTAACTATAAAGCAGCATTTTGGTAAGATCTTAAATTTCACTGTCAGTAGCACTATTTCACATACCCTGAGCGTTTGTCAGAGCCATCCTTAACAGAGCCCTCTAGATCACTCGAATCCTGTCTCTGTAGCCTCTGCTTGTTGCTCCCCTCTTGTTCACTGGATGACTGCCTCTCCACGCGCCTCCGGTAACGCTCCTGACGTACTATAAGGGGCAGCTCGTTCAACCTGGCCTGGATTTCCTGTTCACTGGAGGTTTGTCTTCCCAGTTTGTATTCCCTTTCTCGCCTCAGATGGTCCATTTGCGGATCAGAGCGACTGCCTCTGGGATCCCTCTGGAGGCGGCCATGAAGAAGCTCCAGTCCTGATTCTGGACCCATCATGTCTGCCATTGGAATATCCCCAAACTGTTCTCGTTGCAGTCTGCTGGCTTCCAGGAGAGGGTTTATAGCTTTGTGTATATGATTGATCCTGGGCTGCATAAAGTCGGCTTTCAGGTGCTGCCATGCATAGGCCATTTTAGGGTCCATGATGCCTCCACTCTGAGCCAGGAAACCAGAGCTGCCTAGACTTCCACTGCTGTAATGATTTTGTGCCAGATAGCTTGAGCTTCCTAGTCCACCACTGCTCTGATAATTCTGTGCTAGATACCCAGAGCTCCCCATATTAGGCTGTTGTGCCAAATACCCAGAGCTCCCCATATTAGGCTGTTGTGCCAAATACCCAGAGCTCCCCATATTAGGCTGTTGTGTCAAGTAACCAGAGCTTCCCATATTAGGCTGTTGAGCCAAATATCCAGAGCTCCCCATATTAGGTTGTTGAACCAAATACCCAGAGCTCCCCATATTAGGCTGTTGTGTCAAGTAACCAGAGCTTCCCAACGTAGGTTGCTGTGCCAAATATCCAGAACTCCCCATATTTGACTGTTGAGCCAAATACCCAGGGTTTCCTAAACTAGGTTGCTGTCCCAAATATCCCGAACTTCCCAAATTCTGGGGTTGTGCCAAATATCCAGAGCTGCCCATATTTTGTTGAGGCAGAAAGCCAGGGCTTCCCAGCCCTCCACTGCTTGGCTGCTGAGCTATGTTACTAGAGCTTCCTAACTTTCCACTGCCTAGATGATTTTGAATACCACCTACACATCCAGTGGTCACTCCATAGTATCCAGAACTCTCTGCGCTGCCAGGAGTTTGCTGATTTATCCCATGGTAAGTAGATGTATCTGCTCCACCACTCTGGGATGCAGAGAAACCAGAGTCACTTCCAGCTCCCGTCACTTGTTGGTTCATTCCTAGATATGGGACATTTACCAGCTTCCCACTGCATTGCTGTTCCAGTCCATGGTAGCCTGATCCATTTATAACTGGGTTATAGGAAGAAAGTGTGGTTGACAATCTCTGGGTTGCCGAGCTGGCACCCATATCTAAACTGCTCTGTATGGGTTTGGGTTCTATGTGAGCCTGTATCGTCTGCCTCAAGAAAGAAGAGGTAGCACTTGTTGATGGAACGCTTGGAGTCAGACAAGATAATGGAAACATCCTTCGACTAGAGAGTGGAGTTGGCTTTTTGTCCTCTTCTTTTTTCTTCTCAGCCTATAGAAAAAGTTAGATAAATAACTTGTAGAAATATATAAGGCACACTAAATAATCTCAAGAAGTTTGGAAATTATTTCAATGAGTCATTTCTTCCCTTTAAAACGGGTAGGTTTTGTTTGATGTATATCTTATGCTGCTGAAAAGCCTGATTCGGTACCTTAATGAGGTACAACTTGTAAGGATTATGCTTCTGTAGAGTAAGCAACACATGTAAATATATAGGTAGAACCTCAGAAAAAGTGCTAAAATCTCCTTGTCCTGTTGGTCTTCACTCTTGTTCTGAGTCGTTTGGTGGACTGGATGATTTTGCTCTCTCATCTATCAAGGAAAAATCAGCAAAAGCTGGAAATTTTTTTCACTTTATTAATTTTACACTCTCAAGGACCTCAGCAGTGTGTGGAAGGTCCAAAACAGCTTGACACATCCTCTTCATGCTAGTCACCAGCCTGGTCACATTTCTCTGATGTTTATTTAACGGACCTTTTATTCAAAGTCACTTACAGCTCATTTCCACTGCAGGATCCGGTGAGTGTCGGGGCGGATCCTCGTAGTCCGGTACGGGTCTGCGATTTCAGGAGAGCGTTTCCATTTGATACCAGACCCTCACTTGGCAGGCGGAGTTAAATGTATATGCGTGCTGTCGCATCATACAAGCCCTGTCCTTAACTTTTCTATATGGGGCTTTAGATTTCTCCAGCCTGGCCTGACACTGTTCCCCCGTCCAATCAAATCCGTCAGCTGCCACCTGCTTTGAAACTTCTTTATAAACTCTTTCATTTCTTACCGATCCATCAAGCTTGTCCTGAACACGGCTGATCACTGAATGTTTGGAGCTCTAAAGCTGACCAAACCTTGCTGCTATTTGCTGGTATTTTATCACATCCATGTACAACTAACAACTAATTACATATCTTATTATTATAGTAATAAAATAATGGCACTCTGGGTTATGTTTAGCTTGTCGCAAGCAGTGATGTTTTTCTATCCCCCATCAAGGGACTCTGTGTTGTTGTGACACCACAGCTCTGCCCTAACCGTACTGCTCCATTCTTCTATGGACCCACAACTGTAGAGGGTTGTTCATGGCCCATGAAAGACGCCGTCCAGATTGGTTGTATGGACCAGTTTTACAATGGAAGCAGACAAAATAGCGACCCGCATCGACCCGATTTGCACCGACCCGACCTGCACCGACCCGACCTGCACCGGACCCCGCAGTGGAAACGAGGATTTACACACTACAGTGGTCCCTCGCTCTTTCGTGACCTTGCAGTTTCACAGATTTTTTAGAGCAATTTTGCATGCTTTTTTTTTTTTACAGCACATTGTGTTCTGGATCCTGACCATTGTCAGTCGATCTCCTCTGTGCAGCGCTGTTGCCTGAGTGTTGCGGGGTGCAGTGCGTCCTCTCTGGAGAACTTGCGCTATGCGCCAGACAACCCAGGAGCCGTTGGGTGCCTCTCAGCCAGACTTTAGACCAATCATGCTCCCAAATGAGAGCCTCTTTGCCTGCAGTGCAGTGGGAGGTGAGACGCACAGAACAGCAGCTCACTTGCAGTTTCTCAGCAGGTCATCATGGTGCTGCAGGCTTTATACTGCGACGAAACACACGGTTTCTGGGCCAGATCTTTCAGACACGATCAATACATCAATTAAATTACTTATTCTGATGTTCTGACACTTCGGTAGTGTTTAAACAAGTAAAAATAGTGTGAAAATGTGCTCTGTGCGATTGGGATCATGAAAGCACCTATTACACTTGAAGCTGGGAGTCACTATTGAAGTTACTGGCTGAAACAGAATGGCTCTTTATTTAAAACATATCAGAGAGCATAACAGCATAAACCAGTTCTATTGGGGAAGCTAATTAGCAATGTACACTTTGGTGTCACAACAAAAAGAGTCCCTAAACATTGTTCCGCATGCTGCTCCGGTCCGCAAATGCGTATTTGGAGGACTAGTTATGTGCACCCCTGTCTAAAAAAGTCTATACTATACAGACCACAAGTTGGTAGAATCAATACTCTGACATGAGAATAAACACTTTCATGTAGAGGAAAAAGGGTTTGGCATCAAAATTTGATTAACAGAAATTTCAAGTTCTGATTTAAACAATCAATAATGATGTCAACACTGAAAAGAAGACAGTTCATTAAACTGATTAAAGTAAGACATGTTTGTGATCACATGTCAGAGAGAGAAATAATGTTATGGTCAGCTCCAGAGTTCTGACCCTGGTACGGTCTCAGTCCACACTGAGGTTCAGGGCCAGAATCTGTTGTTATTAGTTCAGGGCATCACGGAAAACATGTTCAAAACAAAAGTCTTCAACTGAGCCAAGCTGGAACACCTCTGGAACTCCTAATCCTGAAGGTGCTCTGTGATGATCCTGCTCTGTGGAGCAGAGTGCTGTCCTCCTGGAGGATGGACTCATGTCCCAGATCCTAAAGACCTGATGACACCAGCCAGTTCATTCTGCATTGATCTTCAACTAATGAAAATTTCTGTTTTGCATGTGAGAAAGGTACCACCATACACCATCACACTGCCCTCACTGAAAGGTGTCACACTATCTGTGCAGAAATCTGCATTGCATTCCCTGTGCCATCTCCACACTTTGATCCTTTCATCCAGCTTCAGACATGACATTACCCTTCATTCTTAGATTCTGCTGTCTGTGCTGTCAACACCTGCATTGGGACTGGGATCCCATGGGACCCAAAGCAAATCCAATGGGAGCGGATGAGTGTAAGGCAGGAAGGGGCAGCTAAAAATAGACCGCAGGTCCCAAGACTCTAGGATGGAGAGTAGAACTGAGGTTGGTAATAAAATTAATACTCAGTCTAAATGTGTTTTTAAATATGTCTCAGGGTTTTCTGCTTGTTCATATTTAAACTCATGATTTTTCAGATGTGTTTTATACATTTTTCTTTATTACTGCACAGTTTGGACACTATATGGCCTCAGTTGATTACTTGTAGTAAAAAAAATTTTTTTTTATTGTGTTCTTGTTCTTCTGAAATGAAATAGTGTATATGAGTATACCTGCATTAATATGGTCTCAAATTTGGTGATGGTATCAGATCTATCACCAAATAATGCATCCACCCTGATTACCGGAACACCAGCTTCTATCTGTTCTATTGCCTGGGCCTTATCCTGAAGGGACAAATGAGACATGTTTATGCTTGGAGCACTCAATAATGTTTCTGGACTCATAAGGGCTGTTGATGCTACTCATACACCTGTGACTGACACATACCTGGTAGCACCTGAAGCTCTAAACAGGAGGACTGAATACCAACAGGAGATTTGGAACATTCTTTAGGGCAGATTTAAAGCTGTGTTGCTCATTTCACTGATAAAGGTTAGACCTTGTGGTAAAAAGGATTAACCAGGCTTTCCTTTTTTATGTTTATGTATTTTACACCTAAAGACAATTTAGTCACCAGTTAACCTAACATGCATGATTGTGGTCTGTGGAAGAGGAAACCCATGCATGCATGGAGAGAACATGCTAACTCTACATATAAAGGCTGCAGGCAGGAATCAAACCTGCAACTTTCTTGCTGTAAGGCAAGGCAGTTTTTTTGTCTGACCTGTTGTGACAGTTGAAGCAGTGGAATGGCAGATCTGAGTGCCTTGCTTTGTCAGAGCAGATTTAATCTGCATCAGGAAGAGTTCTAGATACTACTCCTGTTGTGTAGCTAACTTTATTGAATTGGCCTGACATCTGGCTTATCAGGTGTTCTTAAAGGGGAGAAATGACTGACTGAAATAACCTTTTCAAGTATTTTTTTAGGAGTTTATAATAATGATGCAATAAAGTGGTGGCATAACAAATAGTTAAACTGTGTGACCTCAGCTTGTGTTTTCCACTAAAGGCCAAACAATAACTGCATGCATGTGTCACAATACTGATTTAAGCAAATAATGATGCAACAAATGGCATGTGCAGATGTCTGCTAAGCAAATACAAAATTACATGGAGACATTTTTTTTTCTGAATCAACATTAAAATGTGACTTAATTAAACCTGTATCTACAGTAAAGCTTACAGCGGAAAGCTGGCGAAGGGAGCTGAAGCGTTCTTTCCAGGTTACAGCAGCCTTGCGGAAGGCCTCGTGGCGAAGTATGAGCTGCTCAACCTCATCAGTTTGGGCATGAGCCTCTTCTACCCCTTGTTGTTTGGAGGTGATCAGTGGCTCCTTGGCTTTCAGCCAGGCCTCTGCCTTTACAGTCTCCTGAGCAAACTGGAACCTTTCCTGCTCTGCAGGTGACAAACACAAACACTGTTTTCCCTCTCCACATTTCATTGTAAGAGCAGACCTGTTATTCACATGTCTAATAATAATGTGTAATATGAATTGTAGCTGAAATGTTTCTGTGGCAGCTCAGAATGAGTTTGTGACATCAGCTCATTGTGACAGGATTTATGACATTGGGTTTATTGTTTGAGTTGATATCTGAGTCTTGAATACATTTTAGTACCTTTTATTTTGTCTAGTTACTTACTGTGCTGTAACCTTTCCTGATGTTTGTCCCATTTTTCAACAAGGTCCTTCTGCTTAGTCAAAAGACTGTCCAACTTCTCTTTTATCTGTTGTAACAAGTAGATTGCAGTCATGAACACCACGTCTTTTCTATCGTTATCTCTTCTTATGTTTGGCAGTAAAGCCGTACAGTTTGTTAATCTACCTCTTCTGATGCAGGGTTGCCTGCAGCTATTAAAATCTTGCCGAGATCGGCACACTGTTGTAAGGTCTTGCTGCGCCCATCTATTTTGGCTTTCAGGTCCTGGTGTTGTTTCAGCATCATTTCCAGAGCAGTCAAATCCCTGATCGATGAATTCATTTAGATCAAAAGAATTACATGTTATTTGAGAATCCTGCAATTTTTTGTGAATTCTGCTGCAAAATTTACTTTTTGCACAATTGTCAGGATCACTTTATGAATTTCACAATGTCCTGTTACAATGAAATGAAAAATTAAACAATGAAAGTCACATGAATTTGGGCCAGTGTTGCCTAATTTTACACTAAATCTAATGACATAATTTCCATAGGGACCACATAAAAACACAGAGGCTTTCAGTGGAACTAAACACTGACACACACAAGGCAGTTTTACATTTACACTGCAAGTTTAGAACGTTTTAATAAAGACAGTGCGTAACGCAAGGAGAAGACAATATCTTACCTTGGATCATCCCATCTTATTTGGCCCATGATGCCTTCCATCCACATTAGGTTTTCACGTACCACAGAGAAGAACTGCACCTTGTCCGTCACAGAAGTCACCTGAATGCGACTGGCCTCACAAGAGCTCAGCAGCTCCTTCCATGCCTCCATCACTTCCTGTTCCTTTAACATGATGGCCTCAGCCTTCTCTCCAGCATAGATGGTCCTCAGCTGGCCAGCATTCTCCTGCAGTTGTCTCACCTGCACAAACACAGAGGAGTAATATGTGTTTTGCATATGAGCAGTGTTTACAACTTCAGCTGAAAACTGTGACTATAAATGAATCACTATGGGGTGCTAAAAGTGAGCAGTTGCTAGAATAGCCCAGGGTTGTTTTTGGCGTCTCAGCAAGTCAAAACTGAAAGAAGTGTAGCTAAAGGTTGATTCACACAGAAAGATATTTTAGACAATTGTTGCCCAGAATCTCCTCTTCCAACAATCTTAAGGACTCCCCAGATTACCGTAATGGCTCTACAGTTAATCCAATCAGAAATTCCCATCGTGTTTGGTGTGTTAGAAGGGCTCTGGTCCACTCAGAGGGATGTCAGGACCACTCCAAACTCAAATCGGGGAAATCCAACACGTTGGACTGTCTTGACCCAATATCCAAAAACGGGTTTGTGTGGTGTGTTGTTTTTGCCATGTGACTGCACACCACACACTGAACGGTCAACATCTGTGATTTTTTATCACCATGCGTGGTCTCTTATGATTTAAAACCAGCCGACAATTTGAAAATCCCCCTGTGTGATCTGGCCATAAATAGGGTGACCATATTTTGATTTTCGAAAAAGAGGACACTTGGCTCAGTTGTGAAACACTTTGACACCGTTTAAGACTGCAACCTATTTGAAGTATGCCATCTCTGTGTGGTTATGAAGAATAGTTAAGTAACAACTTTCAGACAGGCTTTCACAAGTCAACAAGTACAAAAATGACCCAATGTAACCCAGCAAGAGTGGGATTCAAACCTACAATCCTTCGGCTGCAAGACCAACCCACTGAGCTCCTGTCTCACAACAACAAACTTGGAAAACATTTTTGAAGTAGTGTCAAAAATCATACTGCAAATTAAACACCATGAACTGCTGTCTGTGAAAGGAATGACATCACACACAAGACAGACTGCTTTATTTGCACCAGTTAATTTAAGTATGTGTCTATTTCAACTATAAAACCCTGACATTTTCATTAATCTGTGAACTCCCTGGACAGAACATGACAAAAGGACATGTCTAGGGAAAAGAGGATGTTTGGTCACCCTACCTAATAAGCCCTTTTGCACTGGAACCAGTTTGGTCCCCATATGATGAACTGGTGACCTGTCTAGAGTATACTCAGCCTTTTGAGCTGTTACTGCTGGAATAATAAACAGCCTCACACAACACAAGGTTAGGTGAGTGAGTGTATCCCAGTCACCAAATGTTGAAGCCAGAACATACAGATTTCCCTCTAGTCCAGGGGTATTCAATTACAAGCTGGAAGGGCCACATGAGAGACCGTGGAGACTCTGCAGGCCGGGGGGGCTTTGCTGGCATTTTGCTACTGTAAAATATATACATATATGAATAAATATAAATCTAATCTAATCCAGCTCTTAATTTCTATTCCTTGAAAGACTGAAAACACCCTATAATACATTAAAAGGCCACCTATTCCCTAAAGCAGACCATGGCCTGGAGGTAGAGAAAGTGTTAACCATGCACCTGGGAGACCAGGGTTCAAATTCTGGCATCATCCTGCTATACTGTAATGTGATGGTTTAAAGTTACTATGTGCACAGGCTTGCAGAAAGTTCATATGTGGCTGGAGGGTCAGAAATATGTGGGTCGTGGGCTGCCTATTGAATAGCCCTGCCTTAGTGGTTTGTTCCAGTACAAGTTTTTAGCCCTGACCCTCCATTTATAAAAATGAGACAATGTCTTCACCTAAAAAAAACATATACGCCTCAGATATTTGTTACTTGTTGTTGACTTTTGCTGATTCATACTCAGTAGTTCTGATCTTGTTCTATGTTCAAAGCAACACAGTCTCACTCCGAACTCGTCGGAAACAAACACTTGGTCACTCGCCTTCTGCGTACAGTACCGACGCTATAAGTGCCCTTTTTCGTCCCATTTGTACGAAACGGTGTCTCCGTTGATTCTAATGCAAATCCCCATGCAGCGTTTTTGTGACGAGATGGGATGTTCGCTGACGCTGTGCTGAACACGCACATTTCCCCATCGTTTGGATAACTTTTTGTGTTTTTTGTGAGACATTTTTAGAGCCACGTTTAATCATGGACGTTTGTAGCCCACTTTTGCGGCAGTTTATGCTTACATTTATATAAACTGGACTTCTGAACGGGACTAAAACCAGTTTATACCGTTATCTATTAGGATCGATTAATTTACAGTACATTTAGCACCACCTTTGATATATATATACACATGGGCATGCTTTATTTAACTGCTCGAGACAACCGTTTTGATTTATTTGTCACTATTAAGCCGTGTTTATTACCGGTACTTTTTTGCTATGTTACGCCAAACATAACAAACTACGTTTCCCACAATGCTCGGCAGCGGAAAGAGAGCCGGGTCCGAGACGCTTTTGTTTACTTCACGAGTCTCGTCATGTTTCTGATTGTTCTGTGACCCACTCGTAGTGGGGCTGTGAAAGTGTTGCATCGAAATTGTTTATTTTTATTTTCAAGTCACTAAAATGGAACAATTCCTCATGACAGCGACAGAAGAGCGACGTCCTCCATTTATCAAGGTAAACTGAATACCTTCAGTTTTTTTTTTTCTTTTGGGAATGCAACAGGCCTAGCCATAGAGCTTAAAACACCTCTATTTATGTTTTCAGTCAGCTGACGGCCGCTGACAGCTTTGTTTTCATATAGGAAACGTGTACAACTTCGATATTATCAGACTTTTAGCCTAGCACAGCATAGCATCATTATTTACTTTTCAACAAAATCAACCATCACACGGATATCAGTGTGCTTCTGTTAACTAATTATGTGTTTTGTTAACGTTTTTAGATTCATCCTTGTCGCCCTGTGCTTGCATATTTGCCTCGTTTAAAATAATATTAATTTCCAAAGTAGAAAATAGCCTACGTGCGTATGACGTCAGACGTCATTACAGCAACATCCCCCTCCCTCTTTCGAAAAGGGAAGTGAATATATGGTAATGATAAATATATGATAAAAATAGTATAATCAGCTAATTCAGATATGATTTATTGATGGGGGATGTTTACACATTAGTTACTGACAAAATAGCAAAAACCTTTCAGGAGCTCACACTAAAGTGTAGCCTATTAAATGTCTTTCAGGACATTTTCCAAATGTATTGGTCAAAACGTCTATAATACAAATTTTAAATGAATTATTTAAAATATGCATGACTTACATTGACTATATTTGGTACATTTGAAAAATTATTAGCTAACCTGCTATTATAGTCTTCAATATATCCTAAGAAAAAAAATGAATGAAATGGCATGTAATATTGCACACCTGGCTGGCACACGGACCAGTGGTGGTGAGGCCAGTCTGATCATCTGTTTGGTCAAAGCAGCAGGGAAGAGAAAATCAGTGTAACAATATCCATGTGAGGCTCCTGAGGAAATCACTTTCTATTTCTGAGGTTGATTAATCGTTTGTATCAAGTTTGAATAAAGTAATGTAACAAACGTTGTGCCAGAGGAAATACTTGTGGTGTAAGGACCTAACTGTGGATTGTATAATACTGCATTGTATTAAAAATGATGATAGCAGCTTCCCTTCTGTTGCAGGACGTTAGAGGCATGCTGACACTAAGGTTCATGCACTTCAATCAGCAAAAGACTTCTACGGTGGCTGGCTTCCTGTCTCACAGATGTTTAAAAGTAATAAGAGCATTATATTGTTTTCTATGAAGAATTTGTAGATGTGTAATTAAATGTCTGTTTTTACTTGTAGACCACAAGAGCGAGCTCTTGATACAACGTCTGGATAAAGACACCATGGCAGTAAAGGTCAAGCCAGAGGTCACTGCAAATTCAGAGAGGAGAGACGAATCCTGACGTTGGTGGTTGACGAATGGTTCCAAGCACTGGATGTCCATACCGTCTAAAGACACAGTCTGGCCATGGCAAGAATTTCAAAGGGGTACGCATTTCAAATAATCAGCTGTAAAAATGATTATATCTACAGGTGAAAGTTGGAAAATTGGGCAAAAGTTCATTTATTTCAGATATTCAACTTCCATCCATCCATTTTCTGTAGCCGCTTTATCCTCCACAGAGGGTCGCGGGGCAGCTGGTGCCTATCTCCAGCGGTCAAGGGGCGAGAGGCGGGGGACACCCCGGACAGGTCGCCAGTCCATCGCAGGGCCAGATATTCAACTTAAATAGTGAAACTAATAAATTAGATATTTCAAGCCTTTACTTGTTATAATTTTGATTATTATGGCTACAGCTTATGAAACCCCCAAAATCTCAGAAAATTGGAAAATAGTGAAAAGGCTAAATATGTTAGCCTCAAAGCATCACACTCTAATCAGCTAATGGATCCAAAACGCCCGCAAAGGGTTTGTGAGCCTTTAAATGGTGTCTCAGTCTGGTTCAGTAGGAATCACAATCATGGAGAAGACCGCTGACCTGACCGTTGTACAGATAGCCATCCTTGACACCCTCCATGAGGAGGGAAAGTCTAAAAAGGTCATTGCAAAAGAGGTTGGATGTTCTCAAAGTGCTGTATCAAAGCACAATAATTTTAAACCCAGGTGAGAACTGTCAGAAAAAAGGAAACTCAAAAAGTGTTTAGGGACCTTCACAAGGACTGGACTGAGGCTGGAGTCAGTGCATCAAGAGCCACCACACACAGACGGATCCTGGACATGGGCTTCAAATGTCCTATTCCTCTTGTCAAGCCACTCCTGAACAACAAACAACGTCAACAACAGTGTTCCAAAGTCCTCTTTTCTGATGAGAGACAATTTAGCATCTCATTTGGAAACCAAGTTCCCAGAGTCTGGAGGAAGAATGGAGAGGGACACAATCCCAGATGCTTGAGGTCCAGTGTGAAGTTTCCACGGTCTGTAATGATTTGGGGAGTCATGTCATCTGCTGCTGGTGGTCCACAGTGCTTTATTAAGTCCAGAGTCAACGCAGCCTTCTACCAGAACATTTTGGTGCACTTCATCCTCCCTTCTGCAGACCAGCTCTATAGAGATGCTGACTTCATTTTCCAGCAGGACTTGGCACCTGCTCACACTGCCAAAAGCACCAGTGACCATGGATTACTGAACTCTGATTGGCCAGCAGACTGACCTGACCTGAACCCCACAGAGAATCTATGGGTCATTGTAAAGACAAAGATGAGACAAAAGAGTGAACAGGGCAGAACAGCTGAAGGCTGCTATTCAAGCATCCTGGTCCTCCAGAACACCTCAGCAGTGCCACAGGCTGACAGCATCCATGACACGCCGCTTTGAGGCAGGAATTCAAGCAGAGGGGGGCTCAACCAATTACTGAGTACATATGCATGATTATACTTTTCAGTGGTCCAATATTTCTCTAGTCATTGTTTTTTTTTATTTCATGTAATTTTCTCAGATTTTGAATTTGAGGTTTTCATGAGCTGTAAGTCATAATCATCATATTTCACTTGTACCCTTCATTTATTACACTACAATTTATACTGTTTGAAATCAGTGTTTACAGCTAAAAACACATTTAGTATATTGGGATTTTATAATATTTATATAAAAAGGAATTCATGTCAGACATGTTTGCTAGTCAGTCAAGCAAACGGGTAACCATATTTTCCAGTGATTTGCACATATTGTACCATATTAGGGCTTAAACCTCCTTTACAAAACTGTTGGCAATCTTTTTCTCAAGGAGCATGTTGTATAGCTTGCTGTGACACGTGCAGTGTGTTTGAGCCCTAAGAGTTTTATTGCACAAACGCATTTTAATCCAAATGTTTTGGTCATAATTTTAATTTGTATATTAAATTGAATGCAGGCTCTGTAGATCTCAGGACAAAGAGAAGAGCCTTTGACGTTGTCGTGGCAGTTAAAAGACTGCAAGAGGAGAAGAAGATTCTCATGGCAGCGATGAACCATCAGTACCCTCTACGTCGCATGGACTCCCTGGAGGAGCTTTTTGCTGAAGTTTCAAATGGTACTCTTCAAAGTATGTTCTAAAGCCTAATGTGAATATTACTGATGACAGGGTTAATAATGTGTTTTTCTGCCAGGTACTGAAGATTCACTGTGGGGCCTACATGATGAGGTGTTGAGAGGTCATCCCAGCCTGCTTCTGAAGAAACGGCAGAACACAGAGACCTCAGACCGACGACGTCCTCAGTGACCACACAGGCTTTTCAGATTACTCTGACAGTGATTCAGACATGTCTGATGACATTAGATCATCAAAACTTCACCAGCCTTACAATATCTTATAATATTTAGTTAAAATCAGCCTATGTTTTCTAAAATCGTTCTATATATTGTAAAAGGCATTCGTCTGTGCTATAAATGGCAACAAAATATTACCAGGGTCCACACGCAGATCCTACATGTGTGGACGCCATTACTAGAAAATAAATTGGCAGATCACTTTTAAATTTTAGACCCTGGTACACATTTTGTGCAGGAAAGAAAAATTAGGTTGAAAGATCCCTTTTCTTTTTTTCTCCTTCTCACCCTGCCATGGTCTCACTCAAATCAAAGTATCAGAATAACAAGCAGCATTATCATTTGAAAAAATATGAACTAATTAATGACCTAGAGCATCTTAATTGAGCTAATAATCCTGGTTAACATCTTAGAAGTCCTGTTGTGTGTTATTAAGGTTTTGTCTGATACCATGTTGCCAGGCTTACACTGCTTTAAAGTGGGATTTGGCGCCGTTTTGCCATTATACAGGAGGTACAACATAGACAACAGTGTAAGAAGTTAATATCAGGAACAGTCAGTATTATTGTTTTCTCCTAACAGCGCAGGGTCCTAAGCTTAAGAGCTTAGCTTAGTGTTGTGACTGCCTTTCTGCTTTTCACCATGAACAGTTATCACAGTGAATTGTCAGCCTTGAGCCACTTCTTTCACTCACCCCTCTCTTCTTGTCTTCTCTGAGCATGTTGATCTAAAACTATGGTTCTTCTTCTCATAATTCTGTAAGAATTTT
>SSNR01000249.1:503641-535191 GCA_006937965.1 Callopanchax toddi | reverse complement strand
TGATGCAACACTTTCACAGCCCCACTACGAGTGGGTCACAGAACAATCAGAAACATGACGAGACTCGTGAAGTAAACAAAAGCGTCTCGGACCCGGCTCTCTTTCCGCTGCCGAGCATTGTGGGAAACGTAGTTTGTTATGTTTGGCGTAACAGAGCAAAAAAGTAATAAACACGGCTTAATAGTGACAAATAAATCAAAACGGTTGCCTCCAGCAGTTAAATAAAGCATGCCCATGTGTATATATATATCAAAGGTGGTGCTAAATGTACTGTAAATTAATCGATCCTAATAGATGACGGTATAAACTCGTTTTAGTCCCGTTCAGAAGTCCAGTTTATATAAATGTAAGCATAAACTGCCGCAAAAGTGGGCTACAAACGTCCATGATTAAACGTGGCTCTAAAAATGTCTCACAAAAAACACAAAAAGTTATCCAAACGATGGGCAAATGTGCGTGTTCAGCACAGCGTCAGCGAACATCCCATCTCGTCACAAAAATGCTGCATGGGGATTTGCATTAGAATCAACGGAGACACCGTTTCGTACAAATGGGACGAAAAAGGGCACTTATAGCGTCGGTACTGTACGCAGAAGGCGAGTGACCAAGTGTTTGTTTCCGACGAGTTCGGAGTGAGACTGTGTTGTTCAAAGTGAACCTTTACCTCACGACTCTGGTTCCAGAAATACAACATGGTGGTTCCTGTCAACAGATAGGATCTGTCTTTATAGACGTCTGTGGGCTCAGCATTCAGAGACCCTGGACAGGATACTAGTTTTTCACTGCAGAAGCACTAGACCACGCACTCAGGAATGATTTTAAAAACACAGTTTCTCTTTCTGTCAATGAAGCAGGAGTGTCCAGAGAAACTTGCTGCACCCACTGGGAAACAACTGCACACAAGATTCAACCTGTAAGCTTCATCTTTCTCATGACCCAATTTTCTTCATCCTTATTGTTTCAGTTATAATAACTTGAATAGTGCAGAACTGATCTGTTTCACTTGCCTGTGCAACTAGCAGTTGAAGGGCATGTTCAAAGGAGTGCATGAGTCTCTGTAGGGTAGCTGGATTGGTGATGTTGGCCTGGCACGCCCTCACCTCTGGCAGTTGCTTCATCTTCCCTGCGATCTGAGCCAAGACCTACAACACAGGAACACATTTTCATCATGAGTGCTTTAAAAAAGAGCCTTCACATCATGGTAGGACCTTTTACCTGAAGCAGTAAACGTGGCCCCCCTCAGTGTGATATTTGTTTTGACTGTACCTCTTTGCAGTCAGTGAAGAACTTGTGCAGTTGGTGTGATGCTGCCAGCATCTGTCTGCGGGTCTCCATGAGCTCTAGGAGGTCCGCCCATGACTCATTCAGACCATCCTTCCACTCAGCGATGGTGGCTGCGTCTGAGTGACCGCAGTCGATCATCTCATTCACCATCTTGTTTACCTGCTCCATGCGCTGCTCGCCAGCGCTGAAGGTTTCTGAGGCAAACTTAGTGAACGTCTCCTGAAGGACCTGAAACACACATGATGCAAACAAACGTACTCATTCTAATGTAATAAGCTATGCTTCCTGTTTTGCTGGGTACATTTGTACTGCCTTCCATCATGATTCTAAACTGTTCAGGTCTGAAACCCAGAATCCATCTGAGGTTTGTTCAAACCATAATTTGTTTAATGCCTCTCAGGAGATGAACAGTTCTGAGATGTCTTCAGTTTCACCTCCAGAACAATCTGTTGTTGATCTATGGTGTCTAATATTTGTGCAGAAGTAACTGAATATATTTTCAAACATTGACTGAGCAATGAACTTGACAAGATTGAAAACACAACTGGCCTTTTGTTCAGAAAAATAACGAACACATAAAAACAATTAGCAGATAAAAACTGATGACTCTGAGTTTTTCTGGCAGCATTTGCTGCTTTTAAAGGTCCCATATTATTCAAATTCACTTTCTAAAGATCTTTGAACAGACAAAGACTGTGTTTGAGACCCAACAGTGTTATTAATATGATATATTATTAATATTTTCACCATTTTCACTTCCTGATTCTCATTTTTGGGAAATGTGTTTTGAGCTAATGCTAAAACGGGTGGTTTCTAAATCTTTCCCCTGCTGACGTCAAGAAGGGAAAAGACCACTCCTCTCTAGAGGGCAGAGCCAATCACGAGCACCTTTGTCTACCTGAGAGCCCACCCCCGCCCTTTAAAAACCACAAGAGCGTTCATCCTCACAAACGTTAGCAAACAGTCATGGTGAAGCTACGAGCAAAAAAAAAAAAAAAAAGAGCACAAAAGTCTTTTATTACTCCCTTCATCTGAGATCCTGAAGGCCCACTGACGTCTCAGGAACGCGAGAAGAGAGATGGGCGGGGCTTAGAGAAGCTCTGCTCCCCAAATGCTCCGCCCATTTGAAAGGAAAGTTTATCTTCAGGAGGTTGGATGAGGAGGTGGAAGAACAACAGCTGACCTTAAAGTAAGGGTCAGTTTGACCAACGCAGAGTTTTGACATGTTATTGAGATGTAAAAGAAATGATTCAGAGTGGAGAGAAAGTGATGAATATGGGACCTTTAAGACAACATTTTGCTAGGAAAATCATTGAAATTTGAAAAACTACATTCTGCACATTTTTTAAAATTTTATTTTAACAAAGGAACGGCTGTAAAAGATGAGGGTAATGAACTGGTCAGCCCAAAGAGATTTAGCGATAAAACACTTAAAAAATTCAAAATAATCTTATTAAACTAAAGTCAGAGTAACAATCCCATTTTTGTTGTTTGTTTGATCTTCCAGTTCGTGTTATAGGATTGCGGTTCTTAGTTTTTGCTCATGAATAACAGACCCTGAAACCGTGCCGGTGCACTGACCGTTACATCCTCCAGGTCCTGGCCCAGCTCCGTGGAACTTGCCACCACCTCACGCTCAGTGATCCACCTCTCTAGCTCCTCTACCTCCTTGTTCAGCTGATAGAGCCAGTACTGCTGCTCCAGCTTGGTCTTCCTGTGCTCAACCATGTCTTTGAGTGACACGTACAGCCGGTCTATGTGGGACTGCTGCTTTGTAATCTGCTCGCTGTAAAAAGTTAAGAGAAAGGGAAATGACACAGCCACGGGGAACAGCAACTGTGTAGTCCATTCATAATTTATTCTGTACAGGGAATGCACTAAAATAAAATGGTAAGGTTGAAGCCCCACCTCTCCGGGTGTCCCACTTCCAATAAACGCTGGCATTGCTGGGATAGCATCCCGACAGTCTCAGCATAGGTTTCCACTGTTTGCTCTAAAGCCAGATGGGCCTTCAGCAGCTGCAGGGTGCTCGTCTCATCCTGAAATAACGCCAGGATTCAGCAGAGCATGTTAACCATGAGGTTTATTTACACTAAAAACTACTTCTGTGAAAAGCAGAGCTGTACGTACTGTGCCCTTTTCTTCACTGGCAACATGGAGTTTCTGCCCTGACAGCCAAGTCTCCACTTTAGCTGCCTCGCTGTAGTACTGCTGAGCCTGCAGCGCAGCATCCAGCATCACAGATCTCCTTTCTGTTTCCAGCTGTAAAACTTCCCACAGCTGGCGCACATGCACCGCCCCTTCACGCACAAAGTCCACCTCTGGAGTTCTCAGCGAGGCGATGATTCCGGCCCGGTCTAAAACCTCCTCAATCCGAGCCCGCCGCCCTGTCAGCTCTCTTTGGAGTGTCTGTAGAATAGATCAGAGTCAGGTTTCAGGACTGGGACTAACCCAGGTGTCATCCATGGCACTTACCTGGTTCTTTTTAAGATGCTGCTGCACACCTTGGAGGTTGTTTCCATAATCCTTACAGGAGGCCAATGGAAGCCTCTCTTGGATCCACAGCTTAAGCAAAAACATGCAGATCATTTCACTTTTCATGATGCATTATGAAGACATCAACATGAAGGATTAGACATGGACACTGTGGCACAAACAAGACATCTTGTTTTTTAATCTTGTACTGATTGGGTTGCCACACATGCCTTAAAATATGAAAGTACTTATCAGATATTTGTTAAATAAATTGTGCATTTCATTTTGAATCATTAATCCCATGTTTCTGAGATTCCCTAAATACAACACCATACTGTCCATAGTTTATCATTATTAAATAACTAATACTAACTACATAACTAATCACGGAGATTTCATCTTTAAATACAAATGAATTAACAAAAGCTAAAACCATAAAACTGAATCAAGGAATGATCACTACTGATGTCACTTAGCATGTGGTGGTTGTGGCCCCTAGGGGTCACCTGGCTGAGGAAGGGGCCTTCATTTCTTGTTATGAAAAGTGGCAACCTTATTATCAGTGGTGGCCTGTCAGTAGGAGGCGCTAGGGCACCGCCCCACCAGTCTCAAGAAGAAGAAGATTGGAATCACAAAATAGAACCATGAAAATTAAACTAAACGATCTCTCGGCTCTCTGGAGCATTTTTCTCTGTATCAAAGTTTTCTAAATGTTTTAAATGATATTTCAGGTCTAAACTATGATCTATGGGTTGAGTTCCACAACATCTGTCATTCTGATGAAGACCCTCCTTCCTCCTAGAGACCCCTTTACATTATTTCTTGCTGCCGACATTTTTCAGCCAATGAAATTCAAATTTCTGCATTCTCTCAACATGCACGCGCATCAACCAAACCTGTACCAGTAGGGGGCGCTGTCGTACAGGACGCTCCGTGTGTTTCTCTGCCGTCTCAGCCGTTCACTGAGGACTCACAGCTCATTTCTACTAAAAACCTACCCATTCTCCAGCTAAAGACGGATTTATTTTATTTTTAAACCTTTCACCTCACAGAATGGCAAGGCTTGACAGGATTATGCGTTTATTTTGGTCAGAAAGTTCATCCAGGGCCGAGTCAAGTTCAGCTTCAGAGTCCAGCAGCAGCTCTCTGCTAACAGAGCTAATATCAGAAGCAGCAGGGACAGAGAGGGCTCATCAGACCCTCATAGTGTTGTTGGAATAAGATTGTGAACTGTGAGTGATTAAACCCTACACATTGAGCTGTACAGTTTATGCCCGAAGTATATGCGCCATGTGCACGCGCGCACACGCGACCGGACGTGCGTCGAGATGTTTTGAGGAGGAGCCTTTGGACGCTAGATTCAAAAACTGCTCTCTTGATGAAATCCTCCAGAGTGCGGCTTTAAACATACTATAAGTACTGTATAATCTGGATTTAGGTGTAGTTTTAAACTGTTCTCTCTCTTTTTTTTTACCAGACTGAAACGTTGTGTGATGTACTTCCTGTTTCTTTGGGGTCTTCTGCGCACAAATCTTTACCACAGACCTACACTATAACTGGTGCACTGGAACCCCCTTCAATGCAAAGCATAGGAGAGCCTTGGGGCTCCTGAAGCATCCGCAGAAGACCAGAGTCTCAGCTCAGATCAGGACGTAGACCCAGAAGCTCTAAGTAGCTCATGGAGTTTTTATGATGGAGGAAACTAAATGGATATTTATTCAAAGAATTCTTCTTGACAGCTTGTGACGACCCAGCTGATTGATTCCATGTGTCCTGATAATCGACTTGGCGGTCAGTCACTTGGTTTGTTTGTTTCTTTTGTTTTATGAACACTGCATCGCTGAGTTCCCCTATTCTAAAACGCCTATGAGCATTTGGCTAGGGCTAACTAGCTCTGTCCTGATGAGTGATTTTATTCATTAAACAGCATCATGTCTTTGTTATGGTTGTGGCTGAATGTTAGAGGAACACTTATAGTGTTGATTGAATACTTTGGTTCATGTAGTTTAACCCGTTTTGAGGAGGTTTTATTGTTACTTTTCCTTAAAATGCCAAAGTGGCCTATGGGAGTTTTGTGAGTGGTCTGAAATCAGAATTTAATTACGCTAATTTTGATGACATATCAGAGGATTTGACTTTATTTTGTTGTTAATTCACTTCATTAGCTGAGCTGATTTTCCTGACTTGCTTGGTTAGTGTTTGTTGTCTGAATTCTAACATTAATTATCTGATTGTGTTAGTTATAGATGGATTTATTTGTTTGTGATGTCAGTAGAAAGCTCACTGTGAATATTAAGTTGTGTTTTTGTTTTTTCCCTGAAACTCTTACAATTTCTGTTGTGACCACATTGTGGTTGTTTTTATTTTTATTTGTATCTGATTATATTGATATTATTCTAAGGTCTCCTCATGAAGACCTTATGATTTATTTCCTGTTTGATGTGTAGAATTAGACCTAACTGCTCCACATTTTTAGTGAACTGGTGGTAGGGATTATAACCAGCAACATTTTCAGTCAGATGAAAATATTTTGCTTCATTCCCTGCTCTAGTGGTGAGATTTTTGCACATCTGAAAACTGATTTGTGCCCCACCCAAAAAAAAAAAAAAAGTTTCCAGCCACCACTGCTTACTGTTTACTGTAAGTATAATAATCCTCACTCTGACTGACAGATAAAGAGAGTCAAACTGTTGTCAGGAAACTCACTATTTCATCCTCAAGATCTTGGGCAACCTGATGCATCTCCTTGGAAGCCAGCAGGATGCGGCGTCTCTCTTTCAGGGGCTCGATTAGGCGAACGATTCGAGTCTCTACCTCGCCCGACTGCTCTGCACCTTCCTTGTCGCCGCTCATCAGACCACGCTGGGGTAGGCTGAGCCCCTGAAGGCCTCCCAGCTCTCCCACATCCTTGTAAAAATCACTTATCTGAGATTCCATAGCCTGCACCAGAAGAAAGCAAAAGGTCATGTTGCAGCTACATGAGGGATAAACATCAGCTGTCTTCCTGGCAGAACATTTGAGATATATAACATTATGTAATGTTTTTTAATCTCGCTTAAAGAAAAAATACTTTTGGTGTATTGACTTAATAGTTGTCAGAGTCAAAGCCCTGAAAAAGACAAATCCAGATCAGTTCTGATCCAGAATCAGGACAACTGGACATGTAAATGTTATTCAGTTCCAATAAAATTAGATTCATCGTAAAATGACAATTAGTCAAGTTGTCCCATTAGATGGTGAATCTTCAGCAGCACAGCCTGAGGGCGACAGTGAGAATGAATGGCCCCCTTTTACAGTTTTTCTCAGTAGCTTTGGTTCATTTGTCACAACAGAATTAAGGTTTGCACAACAGTTAGTTCAACCTTCACAACATGTAGTCATTTGGGCTCAGCCTGGTGTCAGTGTCCTGTTCATTTCATCCACTGGTCACTGTTTTTGGACATGAAGTGACTGAGTTAGTACAAATATCTGCAAAATGATCACTTTTTCATTTGCTTTTATCATGTCTGTCAAAATGAACTCTACTTGTAGCGGCTGAATAGTCATTGTTCAGACAACTATAATCTTCATTTCACTGATTGTGTCATTGCACACTATTGTGTTGATCATGTTGTCAAACATTTTGTACATCCAGTTTCTAAATCTTTGTAATGTTTCCATGAAAATGTCCATAAATAACTTTTCTCAGGTGACCCTGATCTTCCACTGAGTTAGAGGGTGTGTGAACATTTATTGCTACCAGTGAGACCAGTCTGCTGTCAACCAGTGGTTTGCAGCACATGACAGGATGCTGGTAGAGTATCTTCCTCCCTACTCTCCATTCCTAAATCCGATTGAGGAGTTTTTCTCTTCCTGGAGGTTGAAGGTAAATGACCAGACCAATGGCCAGACCAATTCTCAGACCAAACAGCATTTTATTTATCCAAACATTTGTGAATTGGAAAAGATCTGACCTAAAGAAGATGGAAAGTCAAACAAAAGCTATTGTTTTATGTGGTGGACATGAAATACTGTAAAAACCCAGAATGTATCCAAATGTTTCCTGTTAGAGCTGTTTTTAAACTCACTACCTTGTTCTCTATCAGAGGGATAAAATAAATGAATCCTGTCTATCTGAATAACACATGTATAAATAATACATAGACCCAAACCTCAGGGTACTATAATACTAGAGCTCAGTGTGAGCTGATAAAAATAAAAACCAGTAAATGAATTTATAAAACAAATGTAGCATTTTTACAGATATATTGTAAAACATTAGACATAATGAGAAGGCTGTGAGATGTTAAATGGCAGAATGAAGGATTGCAGGCTTTATTTAATGAAGAAGAGTTGATATTATTAAAGCAACAGAACAACCTGGGACTCTCAAAGACAGAAAATAGGAACACACTGCTGACTTTTCTCTGATGGATGCTGCTGTGGTTCAACTGAGTTGTTTCATTTTTAACAGCTAATACATATTTTTTGTTAGTCACGTATTGCACTAAGGCTACATAGTGGTGATGCACTGTTGCCTCGCAGCAAGGAGGTTGTAGGTTCTCTTCCCAGCTGCACCCTGCCTGTGTTAGCAGGTTCTCCACATGCACGCGATGGGTTTCCTCGTCATACTCCTTTACTCAGACGGACCAAAAACATGCATGTTAGGTTACCTCTAAAGGTATGAGTAGGAGTGTGGATGGTTGTATGTTTGTTTTTGTGTGTCTTGTGATGGACTGGTGACCTGTCCAGGGTGTCCCCGCCTCTCAACCTTTGACCTCTGGAAATAGACACCAGCTCCCAACAACCTTACTGGATGAAGAGGTTCAGAGAATGGATGGATGGACTGACTGAATTAGAGCTACTGACTAAAGCAACACAATACAATAAATAAATAACACAATACATCATCATCAGTGTCGTAAGGTAATTCAAATCTGAAATAAAAGTATAAATAATTTATTACGTTCATAATTTATTAAATGTGTCATGAATAAAAATATTACCGTATATAGTAATTTCATGATTTAATCAACTATTGTGTGGTCTGTGTTGTTGCACATCATGAATTGATTTTATCTGCCAACCTTCCTATCAAACTCAGTGGGCGGGGCTAATGTTACAACATTGTGATTGGTGGCTTCCTTTATGGAGGATTCCATGAGTCTTGAATCATGAGTTGATGACCCAGAATCTAAAGCAGAGACATTTCCTGTTTGATCAAGATATTGAATATTATTATCTAATATATTCAGAAGATGCTCCAGCACTTTTTCAATATGGGCTGTTATGTAGAAATGTATAAAAACAGCCAGTAGGAGGTGGTTTGATTATTCTGAGTGTGCGTATTTTCACCTTTTCACCATAAAATCATTGCTAATAGCTTTTCAGAACAATCCAGGAACGTTTGACTTGCCTGGAACTTCTGGAGCTGCTCATTAAAGGTGGGTAGGTGGTGCGCCTGTTCCAGTTGGGGGGGCTGCTGCTCCAGGTGGGATAGCTGACTGTCCAGGTCTGAGTAGCTCTTCACTGCTGGCTCAGGCTTGTTATTTTCAAAAAGCTGGCGGGCTTTGGCCTTAGTCGTGTTCTCCAGGTCAGACCAGCACTCCCTGATTTCTTCAAGCTTCTGCTGCACAACGGAACGCAGCTCCGGCTTCTCCTGGATCAGATCTTGACCCTCCTGAATGGAGAAAAGAGCATTGAGCACTGATTAGTATGGTGTTAATTAGCATGACACCACTTCTGACCTTACAGTGACCAGATGAAGTAGTACTATTAGTACTTTCATTAAAACCTGGCTTATCCAGTCCTATACAGGTCTGCTGCCCCCTGGTGGAGGATCTCCAGGTGGATAGAGCCAGTTTCATGTCTGTATTGTTGTTATATTGTTATATAATAAAAAACAGCTTATTAGACAGATGTTTTATAAAAGACATTCGTTCATTAAAAAAACTAGATATTTAAATCATTGTTATTTCATAATTCATGCCTTAAAGAGTTAAAGCATATGACACACTTAACATAACTTTATTTTGGGCCACAATGCATTTTGATAAAGATAAAGTCATCCTCTCTTAAATGACATGTTCTGAGGGACTGTCGTTTTCTTGGGATGAGTGCTTTTTATTTTCTCATCCTTTAATGTCAAGTTCAGCTTGAAGCAAATGCTGTGATGGTTCTGAAGAGGCTGCTGCCTCAATTCATCACAAACCAGGAATCCATGAACTGCACAACACTGTAGTGCTTCAGCATTATTATTATTATTTTTTTAATCAAAAAGCACATTGTTTTTGTTTTACTGCTTGAAATCGTTTTATCAAGTATCTTTTTAAGATGCCATAAGGAGCTTGTCTTAAAACAATGTTTGGAAGAATAACAGATGACGTTAGAAAAAAAAAAAAGGGCTAAATTCAGTAGGATGTTCAAAATAGCTTGGCACGACGGATCTCCACCCTAAGACAGGACTCTGTTTGTGTAAAAACAGGTGTATGGAGCAGTGTCTGGCCTCAGGCTGACCTAAAAATCTAACCTGGTATGTCTAAAACGTGTTGTGCTTTTCTCCTCTTGGCTCTGCTAAACATTGGGGTTTGTATACGAGGTGATGTGGATGAAAGCTCATATTTAGTATTTTACTGTCTTACATGATTGCGGGAGATGAGTGAGATGAAGTGCATCTTGAACACACAGCTCCTCTATGTAATATTTCACACAGTAGGACCTACGGTGCATCTTTTGGCTTTCACAATGCAGTGCTGCATTCCTTCTCTTGGCACAGGCTCTCTGCTTAACTGCTGCTAGTGCTCACACTCTGTACATCCCTCTCTCACTCCTATCTTTCCCCAGTCTCACTCTCCATCCCATAATGCAGAGCAAGCAGAAAACAAGGTACTCTCCTCCGTTCTCCCCTCTTTCTGTTGGCTTCACTACATGGAGTGAGGCAAAGAAAGAAAAATCAGAGAGGGGCGAAAATAGAAGAAAAGAAAGCTGACAAGAGGAAGGAGGAAAGCAAAAAAATAAAGAATCGAAGGTGTATGAGACCGCTGGAGTCCTGCACTGTGCCACTGCCTGCAGTTGGAACCAACATGCATTGGTGAAGAGATTTTTTGAGGCCATTATGGCAGTCATAGGGTAAAGTTTTACAGGGGATAGCAGAGATAAATCATTCTCTCATGGTAGCATCGAGCAGCCAAATTCTGCTGGCTTTCTTGCAATGCTGACACAGCATAATTATAGCAGTGGGTAGGAATAAAAGAGCTATTTAGATATATACAGGAAGGAATTTACACTAAATGAACAATACAATATAAAAACAACACGCGTACACTGCCAGCATATTCTTGACATTTTGATCTGTTCAACATTTTCTGCTCATGTGTCCACTCATGGGTCTAATCTAAAGGTTACAGCTAAACACCAACATATTTTACCTACATGTATGTTTATGGTTATTTAATCAAAAGGGAAAAGTGCCAGTATACATTTTAAAGTGAAAGTAATCATAAAAAGCAAATGGTATTTAGAGGATAAGTGCAGGTAGTTACAGGAATAGAGTGACATATAGGAATACGTATTAGGTACTAACAGGGAGACATAAAGGGAAATTATGGAGTAAGTACAGGATACTTGCAGGGATACATACCAGGTACTAGTGAAGGTACATATCAGGTACTCACATGGGTATGCACAAGGTAATTATAGGGGTATATAAAGGCTCCTTACAGTGACATTACTTTTACATATGGTGTTTTAGTCCATTCTACTCAAAACCAAGTCAAGACCAAGACCAGAGCGTACCAAGTCCAAGACAAAACCAAGTGTTTGAGGATACCGAGACAGAATCAAGAGCGAGACCAAAAGGGGTTTGAGACCATTTCCAAGACCATTCTGTGTTTTAAATAAGCAAATTCTATCACCAATAACTTATGACATCTCTGCAGCAGCCGGTGGTGCTCTCCTTTTTCTCTTGTGCATGTGGACCATTAAAACTTCCAAAGTAAAAATATATATATCGGTTGCATTTGAATACACCCAGGAGTTTCATACTCAGTTGCAGTAAAAAACAAGAGAATGGAAAAACGGATGTTTTGCAGTTGTAACCTTTACTGGTCTTGAGGAAAAATCTCAAGCTCAGCATGCCCAAGACTGAGACAAGACTGAGTAAATACCGTATGTAGCCGACTTTGAGACAAAACCAAGATCTTTAAAATGAGATCATGAGAACAAGATCAATCTCAAGTACTACAATACTACTTACAAGGGTACTGGTAAGAAAAGGGTACTTACAGGGGATTATTGAACTACCGGTATTGAGATGTTATGGCGGTATGTACCAGGAATTTACAGGGTACATACAGGGTACTTATGGTGGTATGTACAGAGCCAATACATGGTATTTACAGGGGAACATACAGGGTAAGAACATGGTTCTTACATGGAGGCTGTATTATGGAGTGACTTGTTATTCTTTACTAACGATTTTACAAACAGTGTATTTACATACAGGGTACTTACAGGTGAATGTACAGGATAGGCATAGGGCACTTACAGGGGTATATTCAAGTTAATTACAGTGGTATGTACCAGGTATTGATGAGGGTACATACTGGGTAGGTACAGGGCACTTACAGGGGTACATAGAAGGTGCTTACAGGGGTACTTACAGAGTAAGTACATAGTAATTACAGGGTATATGTGCAAAGTATGTACATGGTTTTTACAGCGTTGCATACAGAGGTACTTACAGGAACACAAGGGTAAGTGCAGTGTGGTTCAAGATGTATGTATGGGGTACAGAGTCCTTTCTGTGGTACATACAGAGTGATTACAGGACTGTTCTCAGTGCACAGGCTGGCAGGTCTTCAGAGAGAAATCCACATATGCAAGAGATGTTGGCCTGGAGGAATATACATCTACCATCTTTGATGATGTCTCCAAGTCTGTACATGATGTCACAGAAACAAAAGCTGTAACCATCTATCCCAACCAGGAACCCTGGCTGAACACAGAGGTCAGGCTGTAGGCCAAGGACACTGTTCAGGCCGGGTGATGCACCAGCACTCAGAGTAACTAGAGGAGAGCTGAATGTAGACATAAAGAGAGCTAAAGCAGCACACGGAGAAGATCTGAGGCCACTTCTCCACCATGCATGTGGCAGTGCATCAAGTGTCTCAAATACTACAACACTAGGAATGCACAATGCCCCAGGGACCCCTCTCTGTCAAATGCCCTTAACGCCTTCTACGCCCGCTTTGAGGACCCTAGCACCCCCTTATGGAGAAATAAAACAAATGATCTTAACATGTGTTCACGCGTGAGCAAACGTGGAAAAATGTGACTTCATGAGATCACATGAGTGTGTTAAAGTGTTTCAAAATCATACAGGAAACAGACAGAAAACGTGTTTTACATGATAATGTTTTTTCATGTAAAAACTTGATGTTTTTGTGCCAAATTCACATGGAAAACATGTTTTTGACATGTGGTTCTCATGTGGTTCTCATGTGTCACATAGTAATTTCACATGTTCTCTCATGTGATTTCCACATGTGAAGTTCATGTTTTTTCTGCCCTTACCAACTCCAGACTGAACACATCACCTGATGAAACCCCCTCAGCAGCAGAGGGGAGGACCCTCCAGAGGATCAACTCCCACAAAGCTGCAGGCACCAACAACACCTCAGGGAGGGTACTGAAGCATTGCAGTCGCAGGCGTTCCAAGGTGCTGTCGGACATCTTGAACACGTCTGTCACACAGGCAGCTATACCCACCTGCCTAAGGACCACCACCATCATCCCCTTCCCCCAAAGTTCAACAGCAACCATGAGCTAGGGTTGCCATGACCGAATAGTCATGACCACATCGACTTTTAAAATTGTCGATGACTAGTTTGATAGTTGATGCGTCATTTATTGTTTTAAGCTTTGTTTATCCTCCCAAACTGCCACTGTTCTTTCCACTGCCTTGTCTGCCTTTCTGTCCTTGATGAAAATGCTCAGTAGTGGTAATTGGGGACAGCTGTGACGTCACCAGGAATTATACCAATTGCCAGAACAGTAAGACCTTCTCTGTTATCATGGCTATTCAGCAACAATACTCGAAGGTTTGGGAGCATTTTAAGAAAATAAAAGAGACGAATGTGCAAAACAAAATCTGCAAGATGGAACTTGCCTTCCATGGTTGTAAGACAGCGATGCACGTGCATCTGAAAAGGAAGCACGCTCTGTCTGATTCAATTTCTGACGACAAAGTGGGACAGTTGTCTTGGTAAGCTAAATGGCTAGTTAGCTGCTAACATTAGCGTAAACAGTGAGCTACCATATTGGTACAAATATAAGACAGGATTATTTTATTGTAAACACATCTGGAAAACTGGGCTCGTTTTAGCATCTGGGTCTAGACTTTTACATGTCAATAACGAGTAACAGATCTCAACATTTGTGATTGTACATAAAATGGTGACTCAGCTATTGTTAAGTCTTGAGAGTGAACTGTCTCACAATCAGGGGCGTCTTATATTCGGATCAACACGGTACTTATTCATATTGCTAGTTATACACCTTATCATTAATGATGATGATTTCATGATTAGTCGATTAATTGCAAAAATAACTGGTGACAAGTTGACTATCAAAATAATTATTTATGGTAGCGCTACTATCAGCTGGATACCCTCACTCCGATAGTCATGAAATACTTTGAAAGACTGATCCTGGCTTGCTTGTTCCTCGTCAGTTTTTTGGACAGAGGTGTGCTGTCCATGGTGCTGAAACACTGTGCTGTCAGCTCCTCTGTACCAATGTTCTGACACCAGCCTGTGCTCTGAAGTTGAGTGTAAAGATCTCCTTTTGAGATTGATTTGAGATCTGGTGCTGAACCACCAAGCTGAGGAACAGCTCGAACCCTGAGGCAGTGAGACCTTTGAGCTCAGACAGAGCACTACAGCTCACCTGCCTCCAAAAACAAAGAAATACATGACCATGCACAGTAACTGCACTTTACATTTGCACAACTGCATATTTGCACATATAAAAAAATCAACCACACCACCTCTGTTATTATCACTATCAGTGCTTTTTGTTCCATTTGGTTCTTAGTCCTATTTTTATTGTTACCCTATCTCTTAGTCTAGTTGTATTGTCTTTTATGTGTTTTATCTGGGGCTTGGAATGTAATTTTGCTTTGTATCATGCAGTATCATTTATGATATGACAATAAAGGATCTTGAATCATAAATTCTCTCCAGTGTCTTCATGATGTTTAGTTGAGCAGACCAACTGTGCCATCATCACATCATAAATCACTGCCATGAAGATGCTGAGTTTCACCTAAGACCATTTAACATAACAATGTCATCTCTCTACATCAAGACACGACGATGCAAAATGTACGTAAGTCATGTGTTAAAGCATGTACATATTAATCTAAAGTAAATAATATAAAGTCTGTGACGCCATCACTTTGTTTATCTTTCACATAGTTTTTATTTTTATAGTTTTTTAGTCAAATGGGTTAAAGGGTTGAACTGAACTTGTGAACCAAACACTGAAACTGACACCATGTTTCAGAGATGAAGGAAAACCTGTTTCTTTGTTTTCTCCGGTGATTACATGCCATGGAGTCATTCTGTTGTGAGACCTCACCTAGAGAAGGTAACAACAGTGATTTTCAAATATCTAGATAAAGAATGCATTATCACTCCAACACAAACTCCCAGTCCTGATCCCGGACTGAAAACGACCCTGATGTGGAACAAACACTTTCCCTAATAAATAAACACATTTGGTCTTTATTTCTTTAACTGAGTTCCTGTTTTTAATTTGTACGGTGATTATGTTTTTCTATTGGAAATCCCTGGAGATTTTTATGAGCTCATAAACTTTTAAACAGCACTGTAGGACATTAGCAAGTAAGATTTATTGTGACTGAAAAACACTTTAATCTGTTACCTTTATTTAAAAAGTAATTATAGTTTTACTTAGTGATGTAATACAATAGAAAAGTTTTAAAGGAATTTTTTTACCTCAAGTAGCGAAACCCTATGAACAATTCTGTGCAAACTCTTCAGCCTAAATAGTAAAAGGTTTTCAAACTACTGTATAGTGATCATGTTTGTTTATAATCTGCACTTTTAAACATCTATTTTTCTGATTTTCTATAAATTATACATCAAAACACTCAGCTTATTCAGGACTTTCTACTTTTGACATTTGGCTGAAATTAAATAAGATCTAAATTTTAGCTGTGTGCATTTGTGTCACCGCTGCTGCACACCTGTATCTTGGCGGTGCTGCGTGTATGTTGGAGGTGCTGCGCACGTGTGTCTACAAGATCCAGAGGTCATTCGCTGCGCTGCAACAAGAAGTGAAGCTTGTCAGATCACTGGCTGACAGATGAGGTTGGGGCCTCTAAAGCGCCAGTCTGCAAAGACGCGTTCAGGCAGAGGGTTCTGATATGCTTGCATAATATCTGGTGCACACTAGCAAACCACTTATGTGCACCCCTGCTTATTCCTCCTGCACCATTTGTATATAAAAACAAATTATACATTAAAACATAGCAATTTTTATATTCTTTTGGAAAATGTGTCTCTAATGAGGTTTCAACCTCATGCAACATGCCCTGGGAAGTGATTTTTCTCACCTCAAGCACTGAAGGTTATAGGGATTATATGAGATTGTAATTTACAAAAACACTGTTGAAATTACACATGTGGAACATAACAGAAAATCATAATCAAATCAGTACATAAATATGCTTTTCTGTAGATTTTTATTGCATTGTGACCCTTAAAGGTTCAGTCAGCTTTGATTCTAGCAGTGCCTTTCTTCCTTTCTTTTTCATGGTAAATATTTGACAAATCTTTGCTTTGATTCAAGCTATGATATTTAATGCTTTAAACCTTAAACCAAATAGGTAAAAATGTTTAGCCCTATCATTCACGTCCCCCACGTCATGACATTTAGTTTAAAGTCTCTGTGTTGATGTGCATCTGCAGTCCAGCTAGGGGGTTTGTTTGTGTGTTAAAATGCTGAGCCTGGAGCCTGTGGTGAGACTTAGAACAAGGTCAGCTGTGAGTCTTCCTGCTGTAACAGAGAAGCTCCCACAGATCCCTCACATGCACGAGTCGGCCCGGAGCTGTGTGGCTGCCTTCATGTGCTGAGTAAGTAGTGAGAGCGAGCAGGCCATGATGACAGGAACCCTTCCAAAAGGACGCAGAGTTCTCAGATCACAGCAGGAGGCCGTGTCATCTTTTTGATTTGTCTCTCAGGTAATAACAGACATTGGGGTGAATGAAGTGAGTTCAGCAGGGCCGTGGACTCATGGTGTCCCTGTGAGTACCTACATGGCAGTCACACACACAAACCCACAGCAGTCAGCAGGACATGCAGTCGATATGAAGGCACCATCTTCTGCATGCAGATCCCTTTCAGTTTGTTTACATTTGGCTGCATGGTGGCGCAGTTGTTAGCGCTGTTGCCTCGTAGCAAGAAGGTTGGTTTGAATCCCGGCTGCAGCCTTTCTGCATGGAGTTAGCATGTTTTCTCCATGCATGCGTGGGTTTTCTCCAGGTACTCCAGTTTCCCCCACAGATCACAACATGTCCTATAATCCAGGACTCCATTGGAAAAGGAGATTCTGAATCTCTATGGGACTATTTCTGGTTAAATAAATGTTAATAAATATATCTATATGCATGTCAGGTTAACTGCCCTTAAAGTGTGAGTGATTGAGTGAGTGTGTGTGTGTCTTTGTTGTTTGTCTCCATGTGTCCCTGTGACCTGTCCAATGTGTCCCCGCCCCTCTATCAGTGACTACTGGAGATGGACACCAGCTCCCCTCTACCCTCACTGGATGAAATGGGTAAGAAATGGATGAATTATTGGGTATATAGTTTAAATGTGTCTGCTGCAGACCAAACCTCATCGGTTTCTCCTAAAGCTGCAGACATGATCACAGCTGAAGCATTAGAGCAGAAGAATCTGAGCTCTAATTGATTTAAAGTGGATAATTATTTAATAATACTAGTTTATGTGATTAAACAGTTTATGAGATCCAGCTCACCCTCATGCTGCTGTGTCTGTTAATGTGACAGCAGATGTATTCTAGTCAAATTGTCATAGTGACTTGGTTCTGAGGTGGATGATTAAGCAGAGCAGATTTTCCCTGAGGCGCTGACCCTTTAGCTGTCCTCTGACCTTTGTTACTAACTTATATTTTCAGGTGTTTATTATTAATAACGAGAACCAGCTTGAGTAATTAATTTTTTTCACACACGTCTTGAACATGTTGCTAAATGACTAAAATAAAAACATCTGAATCTGTTAAAGGCTAACTGTGCAACTCCATTGACAATTTCTCTTCAGACCCTGCTAGGTAAGGTTGAACACAAACAACCTCTTTACTTTTCCAGTATGTGATCATAGTATTTACCACTCTCTCTTTGCCTAAATACCTTCAGCAGCCTGGTCCTGAGTGCAGCTGCTCTCCGACGACACCAGTAGATGTTCTAGTGATTTAGCTGCTCACTGCTCAACAGGCAACACTGGAAACCAGCTTTTATTAACTGCTCTAAACCACATGGTGCATCCCATGTATCATGATGGGAACACACACATGACTGCATTTATGCAGTTTTTGGGCCCATGACCAATATTACACTTGTCCAATGCTGTCACAGTAATGTCATGTGTTTAGCAGGGCATGTTAGCATTTTTATCTGCATGGGTTCACAGGTTAAAACCTCTAACTGCGTTTGTTTGATAATGATTTACTTGGGGAGGTTATGTCTCTGAGGAGCTCTGGGGTTCAGTATCTTACCCAAGGATACTTCAGCATGAGGTCTGCTGGAACCAGGGTTTGAACCACTCACCCTCTGATCAGCAGACCACCGTCTGTACCTGCTGAGCCACAGCTGCCCAACAGTCCATAGACCTGCCTTAGAACAATGTGTTCAGTCTGATGCTCAAGAGCTTGGAGTCATGGAAAACATTAATACTTTGCTCCTAATCATATTGTCAGGTTGTTGCAGAATAAAAATACAGTCATCTGGTTGATACTGGTATTTTTTGTGTAAAAGATTAGCCTACACAACACTTCCTGTAGCTCTAGGCTAGCTGAATCATCATAAAGTTTAATCATGATTCAAGACAAATGATAAATTAATGGGCTTTTCTTTTCATATAATGTTTAAGAACCAGTTCTCATTTACAAATATGACCTGCTCGAGACGCCCCGGTAGAGAGTACAAAGACACATAAATACATGTAAACACACAGTCATAAAAACAGAAGAAAACAGCAGGAGTTAAGAAGAAATCAGCTGTGATTTGAGAAGGAGCAGAGAATTGTGTTTTTCTGCACATGTGCAGAAGAAGTGAGTATGGATGTATGCTTATATGTGTAAGTCAGCTATTATCTGTTGAAGTTTGCAGGTGGAAATAGGCATCAACGGTGTGAGTTTAAGGATTTGTTGTAAAGTATTTCAGTCAGAAGCTGCAGCTTAAACTGGTTGTTGATCTTATCACTACTAGACCCAGTATAATACTTATTTGGTCCAGTAACATCTAACTGCATGCATAGGTGCATGTTCCTGCACCTATGTAAAAATAAAACAGCCCTGCTTTGTGATTGGATAGTTGATTTGCTGGTCCTGTGCCAAAAACAGTTTGACAATTACAGATTGTGCTATCCAGGGACATATCTGTCTGCTAAGTAACATAATCTTATTAAAGATTTTTAGATTTGTTTAAGGGTTAATAAAAATCGAGGTGTTTGTCTAAGTGAGGAGGTGGGGTGGGGGTAGAGTCTGGCTACAACGTGACAAACCTTAAAGGACTTTTCACATGTGGACAACCAAGATTTCATCACAAGATAATCTGTTCTCGCTTCCAATGGCTATAATTAGTTTCCCTGCTATCTGATAAATATTTTATTTTTCAGCTTATACTTGCTCAACAGTGTGTAAAAATCTATATATAATGAATTTCTTAATGTATGTAATAAAAATGAATAACAAACACTCCAGATATCAGAGATAAATCCATATGATCCTTTTTTAAATCTAATAAGCATCACCACATCATTATTCTATCTAAAAATGAGATCATGATGATGAGTGACTTAAAGACAGGTCATGAAACTAAATAAAAATGAAGCTTATCACAAATGATGTCTCTTTGGAGCTCATTTTGAGATGGATGAAAGGTACGAGGTATCCATAAAACCTGAATGAGAAAAGAAAGTTCCATGTTTAAAACATCATGGCTTCATTATGAGACAGCAGTAGAAAAAGAGCTCTCTCTTCGACATTTTACTAACGTTTAGCCAATGCCCAGAGGCAGAAAACCAATCTATTCAGTTGATCTATTCTGAACCTGTTACCGTGCCATAAGCAACAAACAGTGTGCAGCTTTATGTGATTATTCTGTTGTATTAAACCAAGAAGAGTCTGATAATGACTCTTTATGCTGTGACACATTTAAACATGATCCTATGTAGCCTTAAAGTTTCTTTGACTAATTAAGAACCAGTAGGAGCTTTGTTGTGACAACCAGCATGAAGATGAATCTGGGAGGATGCACAAGCTGCAAAGCATGTTGGGATACAGAAGCTAAGAAGAGAATGCTTCAGTGAAGCAAACTGACCACATATCAGCCATACTTTAGCATGTAAATGCTGCTTCTGACTCTTGACTGATGTAAAGTCTGCATATCCTCTGTAACCTAACAAACAGACCCACAAGAACGCCTCAAATGTGAAACTGAAAATAACACCACTATTATGCCAATATAACCTTGAGAGAGTAACAGGACGTTCCTGAGCAAAGGGATGAAATGAAAGCTGAATGATGACATCTCACCCAATTTACCTTGTTCTGTTAAAATGTCACCGTACCCAAATCAACTCTGTCTCTCAGTCGTGTGCTTACCTTAGCATATACCCCCTCGTGGTAACCTCCACTCACCTGTTCTATCTTGGCCAGCCATTCTTTATTGCGGGCCAGCTCTGTCATAAAGGCCTGGTGCTTCAGCCACTTCCTGTGTAGCTTCTGAGCCTCATCCCGCGCCGTGTCTCGAGCCATAAGCATCTTCTCCTCCACCTGCTGTCCCAATCACTCAGCTAGGGGAGACAAAAATAGCCACCATCAGGAGGCCAACTCTCGAGCCAGTCCTTCTTTCCCACAGGACGTCCTGCCTGCCTCTTCTTCACAAGAGCCACCCGCTCTGCTCTGCAGGGGCCTAGTTACCTGTAGTGTCACCACCCACAACAGCCCCTCACCAGACGCCCTCTTCTAGGGAAAAAATGAATCAAGATAAGCACCTCAGCAGTGGAAGCAATGGAAGTACTGAAGCCCTTCCTTAGGGTCGCTCCTGGGTCCTCATGCTCTACCGCTTCATGGATCTTGCGGTCCTGATGCTGCAGTGCCTGCTAGCCAGTCTCACAGAAGGCAAAAACAACCAGCAAAAAAAAGAAGAAGAGGAAATGCGCCAGTGACAACACTGGTAAAGAATGACATACACATCCAAGATGCCTTTTGGGTTAGGGGTTATTTTGTAGCTCCAAGTGTCAGTTCCAATTCAGCCATCAGGGAGGGGATATGTAGCATAGCCACAGAAGAATCCTTCAGCTTGGGCAAAACCTGACCATCCACCACTCGCCAGTCCCGGTCAATCTGTAGTCCTGTCTAATGATGCTGTAGAGAGGAGGAGGAAGAAGAGTTGGAGTGGGAGGAGCAGCGTGAGCGGGATGCAGAGGCAGTGCAGAGGAGGCTGGATAACATAAGCCACCCGCTCTTGAAATGCATCGTTCCCACCTCTGTAAAGATGCACACGCAGGCTGATCTGCGATGGCACTCTATTTTCTCTCCTGACTTCCTCTTCCTCGAGTTCCTGAATGGCTCAGCTATGGCTGCTGCATGCTGCAGTCCTTCCTTCTCAGCTACGCTCCTGTGTACATGAGTGTGTATGTGCCTATGTGTGTGTGTTCAATCACAATCAGCACTGCAGTGGCTGAGCAGAGTGAGAAGGAGGGGAGAGAGGGGGAGGCAGCGAGAGGAGAGGACGAGAGAGAGGGAGTCTGGGAGAGGAAATGGAGAAAAGGGTAGTACCAAGGCAGGAGAAAAGGAGGGGAGAGCAAGTCAAAAGAGTGAAAATATGGTGCTAGCTAGAAAGAGAGGGAGGATGGGGGGGTTGGTGGAAGAGAGAGAGGAAGAGAGAGCCTGCGTCATCCCTTGGTGTCACCAGGGACATTTCTCTGCACTAGAAATGACTGCACTCAGAGCTGGATCAGTAAAAAGAGGGGAGGCTCTTGATACAGCTGAATGAGAGGGGAGGAGAACACATACACACACAGTCCAAATGCAGCGGACTGATTATCAGTCGTTCATTCTCTACAATAAAGTCTGCATTTGTGCAGCAGCTTGAGAATGTTTTTATGCATAAATCTCTCTTTAAATATGCCAATTTTACAAAAAGGATCACTAGTGATACACCATATTGATTACGTTTTAAAGAGTCTCCTAAGGTTAGTTAGTGTTTTCACACTACATTGAAAAAATTCCATATTTTGAAACCAATAGCAAAAAAACAAAACATCTTGTGCATGATGTGCCTGCTGTGACATCAACACTTCCTATCTGAGTTATCTCATCAGAAAGTTTAACCAGGCCTCACTGGATCCAGTAAACTGCAAACATTTTGGAAGTAAATGAGGATTTTTAACTTCTATTTTTAAGGAAAACAATCAATGGCTGACATATTGTGCTATAGTAATGCAAGTTTAAGGTCCCATATTGTGCAAAAATCTATTTCTAAAGATATTTTAACAGACATATCAGTAACAAAGACTGTGTATGAGACTCTAAAGTATATTTTCATTGTTTTCACTTCCTGATTCTCATTTTTGAGAAATGTGTTTTGAGCTAATGCTAAAACGGGTGGTTTCTAAATCTTTCCCCTGCTGACATCAAGAAGGGAAAAGACCACTCCTCTCTAGAGGACAGAGCCAATCACGAGCGTCTTTGTCTACCTGAGCCCCACCACCCTTTAAAAACCACGGGAGCGCTCATCCTCACAAATGTTAGCAAACAGTCATAGTGAAGCTACGAGCAAAGCACGGCAATTGCTTCATAGATGGTTGATCAACGAGTACAAAAGTCTTTTTTTACTTCCTTCATCTGAGACCCTGATGACCCACCAACGTCTCGCAAACACATGCGGAGATGAGAGATGGGCGGGGCTTAGAGAAGCTTGACTCCCCAACTGCCCCGCCTATTTGAAAGGAAAGTTTAGCTTCAGGAGGTTGGATGAGGAGGTGGAAGAACAACAGCTGACCTTAAAGTAAGGGTCAGTTTGACCAACGCAGAGTTGTTACATGTCATTGAGATGTAAAAGAAATGATTCAGAGTGAATAGAAAGTGCAAAATATGGGAACTTTACATTATTGTGGCAGACCAATAGATTGATATACAGTGATCCCTTGTTTATTGCAGGAGTTAATTTCTTAAAAAATAACTGCAATAGGTGAATTTGCAAAGTAATCAGCTTTATTTTTTATTTATTACAATTATTAGACTGTAAAACCCATCACTACACACTTTATTGGTAACAACTAGCGCCCTGTGATGGACTGGGGACCCATCCAAGGTGTCCTCCGCCTCTCACCTCTTGACCGCTTGAGATAGGTGCCAGCTCTGCTGAGACCCTCTGTGGAGGATGAAGCAGGTATAGAAAATGGATGGATGGGTAACAACTAACACTGTGAGAAAAAAATCCTTAAAAATCACTCAGTAGTGATACTAATGATACTAATTCTGCCTAGTGACCTCAATAAACATATCGACTGCAAGTGAAAAGAAAAAGTAACATGAAGGAATTACAGGTACTATTTTAGACTCGGGACTACTTTATGACAAAAACCAGCTGTAAGCCTCCACTGAACGGCGCAAGGACATGACGCAGCGGCCCTAAAGACGCCTACTTCTGTAAACACGTATCCACATGTTGTTTGTAAACCTCACAGATGATGAAAAATAACACAAAGCTGCACAGACATCATCTTCAAAAAACTTTACCGGGTTTAGCCTACTAGTCAATTTGTACCGTATTGACCTGAATATAGGATGACCCGATTATAAGATGACCCCCCCTTTCCAAGACTAATTTTCAGAAAAAAACAAAATTAATTTTATAAAGAACTTTTTTGTTGAAAATTTGAGGAAGTAGTTTAAATAACACCTTAATCACATACCTTTAATATTTGCCTATTAATGCAATCACAAAGATCTGTAATGCATATTCTAGTGTGTGTGGTGTGTGGTCAGGAAAGACATTAGAGATACTGAACAAAAACTGAGCAAAAAATATCATAGTAATACAAACTGTCAGAACTTTGCTCATGACATGTTAAATCAAAAGTCTGCATGAGGCTTTTACTCACAGTCCTCTGATCAGCTGGGCTCACACAGTCTCTCCTCATCACCACAATGTGCCATCTTTTCTTTGGTCAATACACTCTATAACTCCATATTTCCTGCTGTCTGACAGCTGTTTGACGCCTCTGCTGCATTGACCACCATCATCTTAACATTAGCGTCAAAACTCGGCCTCCTTTCTGTTAAAGCGGAACTCCGGAGGATTTCATCAGGAGAGCAGTTTTTGAATCTAACGTCCAAAGGCTCCTCCTCAAAACATCTCGACACGCGCGTCCGGTCGCGTGTGCGCGCGTGCGCGCGGCGCATATACTTCGGACATGAACTGTACAGCTCAATGTGTAGGGTTTAATCACTCACAGTTCACAATCTTATTCCAACAATACTACGAGGGTCTGAAGAGCCCTCTCTGTCCCTGCTGCTTCTGATATTAGCTCTGTTAGCAGAGAGCTGCTGCTGGACTCTGAAGCTGAACTTGACTCGGCCCTGGATGAACTTTCTGACCAAAATAAACGCATAATCCTGTCAAGCCTTGCCATTCTGTGAGGTGAAAGGTTTAAAAATAAAAATAAATCCATCTTTAGATGGGGAATGGGTAGGTTTTTAGTAGAAATGAGCCGTGAGTCCTCAGTGAACGGCTGAGACGGCAGAGAAACACACGGAGCGTCCTGTACGACAGCGCCCCCTACTGGTACAGGTTTGGTCGATGCGCGTGCATGTTGAGAGAATGCAGAAATTTGAATTTCATTGGCTGAAAAATGTCGGCGGCAAGAAAAAATGGAAAGGGGTCTCTAGGAGGAAGGAGGGTCTTCATCAGAATGACAGATGTTGTGGAACTCAACCCATAGATCATAGTTTAGACCTGAAATATCATTTAAAACATTTAGAAAACTTTGATACAGAGAAAAATGCTCCAGAGAGCCGCTTTAATTTGACCCACTTTTAATCCAGTTGATTCCGGTCAACTTTGCTGTTTACAAAACGCTGGCGCCCTCTGCTGGTGTGGTCGTATCATGACACCAATTTTAAATCAATCCCACATTTTCACATTACTTTCAAGGAAAAAGAACTCATCTTATATTTGGGTCAATACGGTATATACAAAAGTAAGTGTGTGTATGTATGTATGTATGTATGTATGTATGTATGTATGTATGTATGTATGTATGTATATATATATATATATATATATATATATATATATATATATATATATAGTAAAAAAAAACACTTTTTGTGAAGTATCCCTTTAAATACTGTTAGAACGGAAAAATTAATTATTTATTTGATGTATTGATCACATCTGAAATATCCGGTCTGGTATGATGCCCGCAGCACTATGATCACCTGCTGAGAAGCTGCAAGTGAGCTGCTGCTCTGTGATTCTCACCTCCCACTGCGCTGCAGGTGAAGAAGCTCTGGGAAGACCCTGGGAGCATGATAATATTAATAATAATAATAATAATAATAATAATAATCTTTATTTATAAAGCGCCTTTATACAGAAAAAACTGTAACTCAAGGTGCTTAACAAGTTAAAATGACCCCACATAAACCCCATTCCCATCCCTCCCCCATAAAAAGCGCATATACGCATACACACACACACACGCACACACACATGTACACATACACACAAAGGACATTGGGCTGAGTACAGATGAGCAGGTTCTAAGGAAACGCCATCAGAGGAGCCCTCTGCACCGGCAGCAGCAGGTCAACAGCAGCAGCCAATGCACCGACACGAGGCAACCAGTGGAGGCAGGGCTGAGACCCCACCTCCACCTGGAACTACCTGGAGAACCAGAGGAGGCAGGGCTTGAGACCTCACCTCCACCTGGAACCACCTGGAGAACCAGAGGAGGCAGGGCTGAGACCCCACCTTCACCTGGAACCACCTGGAGAACCAGGCAGCCACAGCTGATCACTGCTCCCAAGGCAGAGGACTCCCTCAGAGGAAACACTGGAAGGAAGATTAAAATAACAAGTTAAAATATAAAATAACATAAGATAAATATACGAATAAACAATAAAACTGTGATGAAATCTAACTAAATACCTAAAATCTATTAGACTAAAATCAGCTAAAGGTTAGACTAAAAGCAGTTAAACAGACTAAAAGTAATTAAACACAATAAGTTAAAATTACACTAAAAACAGTTAAACGGGTTAAATAAATAAGAAGTAAAAAGGTGGACTAAAAGCATTTAAACAGACTATAATAAATAATACTCAGTTAAAAGCTAGCTTAAAAAGGTGGGTCTTGAGCCTTTAAACACATGAACTTTCTCTGCAGCCCTGAGGTTCTCCGGCAGCCTGTTCCAGAGGTGAGGGCCATAATAATAAAAAGACGCCTCGCCGTGAGTATGTGTTCTAACTTTAGGGATGACAAGCAGACGGCTGCCAGAGGAGCGCAGAGGTTCATATGGTAAAAGCAATTCTGAGAGATAAAAAGGCCCAAGACCATTAAGACACTTAAAAACCATTAAAAGAACCTTAAAATGGATCCTAAAACACACAGGTAACCAATGCAAAGACTTCAGGATGGGCGTAATGTGCTCCCGCCTCCTGGTCTTCATCAGGACACGTGCTGCTGAATTTTGTAAGAGTTGTAAACCTGAGATACTCTTTTTGGGAAGACCAGAAAGCAGGGCATTACAGTAGTCCATTCTACTGGTGATAAAAGCATCAGTGTCTCTGTCTTGGCCCCAGAGAGAGAATGGGGCGGACTCTGGCGATGTTCTTTAGGTGATAAAAACCTATCTTAGTAATGTTTTTAATGTGAGGGATAAAAGTCAGCTCAGAGTCAAAAATCACACCCAGGTTCTTCACTTGTACAGAAGGATTCATAGACAGTGATTGTAGTTTTGGTAAAAGTTTCTCTCTCTGAGCCTCAGGACCGATGACTAAAACCTCAGTTTTGTCGCGGTTGAGCTGGAGAAAGTTTTCTGCCATCCAGGATTTGATGTCTGAAATACAGTTAAAAAGTACTTCCACTGGCCGCGTGTCATCAGGAGACACGGAGATGTACAGCTGTGTGTCATCAGCACAACTGTGAAAATTAACTCCGTGTCTTCTGATGACGCTGCCAAGAGGAAGCATATAGAGGTTAAAAAGCACTGGGCCTGATAAGGGAGAGACTTGGTCTGCGGTCCGGCAGAGAGGCACCCAGCAGCTCTTGGGTGGTCCAGCATGCAGCGCAAGTTCTCCAGAGGAGTCAGGACGCACTCAGACAATGGCGCTGCATGGAGGAGATCGACTGACAACGGTCAGGATGCTGAACACAATGTGCTGTTAAAAAAAAAAGCATGCAAAATTACACACAAAACATCATAAAACTGCGAGGCTGTGAATGGTGAAAGAGTGAGGGACCACTGTATAACAACAAAAATAGTCTTCATGAAGTGTTTTATTGTGTTTAACAGACTTGAACAGATGCAGTCCCAGTGCTGTCTGGAACCTTTACTTTGATCATTGGACACAGCTTGTAGCAGCTCTGTTAACCCCTCATCCCCCTCCAAGGACGTCACTTTGATTTCAAAGGTGGGGGGACAAAACTGGCTTTAGTATAGGGGTGGGGGGGCTGGAGGTGGAGAAGAGGGTCTGGAACTGGTTAAACAGAGCCTTGATCTACACCTAAAAACAACAGCCACCATCCATTTAATATAGTGGAACATTGTTTTAGACAGTAACAACTGCAGGGCTCAAAACTGCCTTTAAAAAAGTATAGGGGACATGTCTCCCCCCCCCCCCAATTTACGTCCATGTCTTCCACCAGGCACCGCTGGACTGCTGGTGGTAACTGTGTGTTCATTTAAAAACAACATATTTCATGTATTTTATTTGAATTTTAAAAGCCTATGTTAAAGAGGGTTAAAAGTAGAAAACATAGACATGGAGAAGTGAGTTATACATGTTACCTTAAAGAGCAATGTGTCCCTTTTAAAGCATATAATAAATTATGCATGCACACTAGATATTGTGTGTGTACCAGTATCTTCTGCCACAGCGCTCCTTTGTGTTGTTGCGGTACCGACCCAGCAGCCCGTGATCACACACTGACCCTGCCATTGGCGTGATCTTCAAAGAGCACTAGCACATCAGTTACGCGTGAGTGTCACTGTAGTATTCATACACTGAATAAAAATATAAATGCAACACTTTAGCTTTTGCTCCCATTTTTTATGAGCTGAACTCAAAGATTTGAAATATTTTCTACAGACACAAAAGACCTATTACTCTTAAACAATGTCCACAAATTTGTTTAAATCTGTGTTACTGAGCACTTCTCCTTTGCTGAGATAATTGATGCACCTCACAGGTGTGGCATATCAAGGTGCTGATTAGACAGCACCTTAGACTGCAGTCAAAAAACAAGCTCCTCTCAGACACATAAAATGCAGGTTAGTAATATTTTATTACATAAGACCAGTTTTAGAAGTCTGAAACAAGCAGCAGTATTTTACAGAACATGTCATGTGTTTATTGTCCTAAAACAAAAACTCGAGGGTGTGACGGGTTTGACCACTAGAGGGAAACCTTTCCTCCCTGATGAGGGAGCTCCTTTTAAATGATTCAGTCAGAATTCTGTTTGTCCAGAGATTCATTTCATATCCCAGGTTTCCACCATTTAATAAAATCAACATCCTTTTAAAAACACAATTCTGTTGCATTCTGCTGTGAACAGATTATATCTGCTATGTTTGTTTGGGAGCCTTGAAGTCAGACTAGAATTTATGATTTTTTATATTCACACAAAAAAGTCTCATTCTGTATGAAGACAGGGCATTCTCTGTAAAGCACTTAGAGGTGTTTATATGGGCTTTGAATGTAATTTCCCTGTTAATTTATTTTATGATAGCTACTGGCCTAGAAACAAAGAGCAATAAACAAATACGACCTTACTGCCATCAGAGAGTGACACACCTCAGCCTCAGTCCAGTCTTTAGATATAAATAAGAAAACACAAAAGATATAAAAACCTAAAGTGTGACATTTTAAATCTCAGACTGAAGTTAAGAAAAACAAGAGTATTTCTAAAAATCCTATTTGGAATTGGTAGCAAGAGAAGGACAGAAAAAACAAAAAGAGAAACTTCCAAGCTGATGTGACCTGTCTGTTTTCAGACAAACAGCTAAAACAACATCAGACATTTGCATTAATCTAAAAAGCAAATAATAAAAAGAACCCAGTGATGGTTTAAACATTGCCTCTATTTCGAGTTGTTTTTTGTCTAAATGTTAACAAACCAGCTCTGTTCATATGTTGGGTCTTGTTTTGACTTATAGCATTAAGAGTGAACAGTTACAAGACTTTTATTACCTCACGTTGTGTAACAGGAGGAGGGGTTTAGAGAATGCTGTAACTAAATATAGAAGAATCTCCTCCATTATTAGTTTATTCATTCAACGTGACAGAAGACCTAATCTGACAGACAGACAGACAGACAGACAGACAGACAGACAGACAGACAGACAGACAGACAGACAGACAGACAGACAGACACACAGACAGACAGACAGACAGACAGACAGACACTCAGACAGACAGACAGACAGACAGACAGACAGACAGACAGACAGACAAAGTTTACAGAGAACAAATGCTCTGTACTTTAAGATAAAGTAATGCCACCTGCTGCTGATGGAGCAGTTGTTGTTCATGGTTAAAGAAAAATCTAAATCTAAATCTGTGGAGAATTTGATCTGGTCAGTTTGGATCTGTATCTTTAGGATAAAGGTTACTTTCTCCTCATAACATCTATGAAGTGCATTTATGAAATTGAGGGTTATTTGTCCAGAACCAGCAGCAGGTTCGACCCACTGACCTGAAGAGCATTTCTACTAGTATTAGTGATCAGGTAATAACTCATAGATTGTGTTTCCCCTGAAGAAATCGACTAGTTTTGTGGACATTTGTCTTAATTTGTATTTTTTGTCCAACTTGAACTGTGTATTGACCCCTCACTTTATCAAACCTCTGACTTTTAACCACTGTCGAACACTTCTCCTTCAGATCAAGCAGATCCTGTTGTGACCTTATCAGACCCATTAAGCAGTGTTTAAATGGCTCTAAGTGGTCAGAAGGCATTATTTTAACAGCTCGGGTTTGTGTGGGAACTAGCCTACAGACAGGTAACCTTGACCACATGTTCTAGCACTCCAAACGGACCCTGTAATGATAACCCAGCATAATGACTGACTTCTCTTCACAAGGAATGCTCCATGAAAACACACCACTATCTTTTTCTGCATTTTTTGTTCTATACAGAAAGACAGAACAGGTACCTGCAGCAGATGAAGTAAAACACAGAGAGTGGTTTTCATGTGTTATTTTTTTAATCAGCGCTCTCACTGCAGTCGATATTTGTTATCCAGTAAAAAAGAATGATTCATATCATGAATCAAGTATTTAGTGCTGGGGAGGAAATGTTCAAACATTCCAATGTGGAGGAAAATGTTAGACGTGTCATGACATCAGTGCTGACAGATTTGCATGGTTTTGCTACACAATATAAATCACAAGAAGGAAAGCTTGCAGTGATGTTCTGCTTATGGCTAAATTACAGGCCGCTTGAGCTTTACTGACCTGAATTTTAAGAGTTCTGTTTTTCTCTACGTGGAAACCAGCCTGCCTTTGTGACCTGGCCCAACAAAAATGTCCCATTAATCAATTGGCTTCTTTTGAACTTGAACTAACAGGAGATAAGAACTTGAGAACTAATAACTTATTCATCTGAATGGTTGACTGGAGTCTCTGCAGCAACCAGTTTGGCTGACTGGGTTGAGACGAAGAGACAAACATGCAGCAATGAGAAAGAAACAAATGATGTCATTAAATATTCTGTTATTTTGATTTTTTAATATTTTGGATGGATGGATGGATGGATAGATAGATAGATAGATAGATAGATAGATAGATAGATAGATAGATAGATAGATAGATAGATAGATAGATAGATAGATAGATAGATAGATAGATAGATAGATAGATAGATAGATAGATAGATAGATAGATAGATAGATAGATAGATAGATAGATAGATAGATAGATAATAGCCAGTGTCAGAGTTTAGTTTGGCTTAAAAAAACAACAATTTCCAAATTCTTTGCAAAAAATAAAAAGTGTTTCATTCGCCAGGAGACCAGTGCCATGATAAAGGTTTCCAATTTGAAATAAAAGTTTTCTTTGCATTTTAATGTCTGAGAGCCTGATGTCTTTGTTCACCAGACAGTTCTGCTGAGGGGTTGATTGTTATTTTATTTCTGCTTGTTTGTTAGATTTTAAAAATGCTGAAATGCTCGATTCACCTTATATTAGAACACCAGTACATTCCTTTTGTCTGTTCTTGAGATTCTTTCAACCCCCCCCCCCCACACACACA